>OY744516.1:211608865-211641365 GCA_963556195.1 Sepiola atlantica
TTAATGCGTTTAACTATCTATGAGATAATAAAGAACGGTTATATTTTTTAAAGAGCAACGTTGTCAAGAAACGCGAATTATTCAAGACAAACCCAGTATGTACAAAATGACTCCTTTGCCTAGATAGTGAGAGTTTCGAAGCAGAAGTTCAGATAAAGCTGCAATACTCTTACGATAGACTAAATTATCACGTTATACGAACCTATGATTGATCCAGTTTTAGATGGCTATTTTACCTCATATCACAGCCGTGGGGTTCGTATCAGTTCCGCATAATACCTATACTGAAAATATTAATTGTAAATGATTTATTGAACATAAGTTGCGATTTTAACAATCGCTGAAAGAGAATTCTAGTCGAATAATCTTCCTAACATTATTATTGCGTAATTCAGTTCAATTTCGTTTTTAACATTTCGAAAATAAGAGAACTATGCAACATTAGGAAAGGGGGCAAACATTCACAAAGAATACGATACAGTGTTCCAGCACCTGTCCAATTTTGCATGGAATTGCTGCGTCGTTTGAGCATTTACTACACCACTTGGAAGTCTATTCAAATGTCGAGTGATCGAATTCGGCGGTGAAACAGTTTCTGCTAATGCAGCGCAAACTTCTTTCTAGTGCAGAAGTGAATAGTAGGCCAGTAAAGTAAATTATAATAGCCATTGAGAATATTGTAGGCCAAAATGAGATCACCACGTAAATGTTAGCGTTCAAGGCGGAATGGTTATACTTATTGAGTCTTATTTCGTAGGACCCATTCCTACTATTTGAGTAGCCAGTCGTTCAACTCCATCTTTGTGCCGAATCTCACGTATTAGGTATGTAGCTGAGGTCTAGACACGGTACTTACACAGCATTTGACGAAAGAGAAATAAAATGGATTAATCTTTCAAGAGTGCATGTCGTATAAGAAATAGGGAGTTCCTTTCTTTGTCTGGAGCCTGAATGCAATATTTAGATGGTTTAAAATCATAAGCCGTCTATAGGATTTGAAACCGGCAAAGATGATTTCATAACATACAACGGTATCAATTAGACGAATCACCCACACACCACAACAATGGTATATGCACCTGCGCCATCTATAGAAATTACTACCCATCTATATTTTAATCATTAAAAATTTCGCCAGTGTCACCAAATTATGTAAGACTTTTAGTACTTTACAGAAATTGGAAGTAGATTTCTAAATCTGTGATAACATAGAGTTGGTACTTGTAGGATTAAAAGTAACGAATGTTTTATTCATACAGGACAGATATGTGACTTTCAGCAACTGAATTGTCATCATGTTGGCAAAATTAAGATTAGTCCGAAGTTTGAACTACCTTAAACAATTCCAATGGATAATGTCTCATTGTATTCTTCAGATCTGTCATGAGAATAATAAACGGTTTCGGACCATAGAGAGCATATTAGTGTGTGCACAGGAAATCATTAGGTAAGATTCGAAAATCTCAATAAAAGTCGGTTCAAATTTTAACTAGCTTAAGTGTCTGTCTTCCTATCTGTCTCTCATTCTAGTCACTATGAATTCAGAAATCACTGAATATATTGCGAAGTAACTCGGAATAGGCTACTACATTAAAAAAGGCACACGCTATTACAAAAGGAATGACAAAGGCTAAAATATATAACATGCTGCAGGCCATATAAATCTGACTCAAGAAAATCCCCAAAGGAACAATAACACGATTACGATTCACGTGGACGTTGGTGTTATATTTATATAGCATGTATACAAAAATTAATACTTATGCAAGGTATAAACACACCAATTATAATGAAGTAACTGTAGGGGGAACAGTTGATTTACTAATTATCAGCAATGTATTTGCGTATGAGATAAAATAGCCCTATAATACTCGGATATGGTAAGCGGCGCCGAAAATACGAATCGATAATATTTGCCGAACTCCAAGAAATGGCTATTTTTTATAAAATCGATAAAAATAGTTCGCTACATTGATTAAATAAACTTCATATATAGAAATATTATATTGCTATTTATTTCCTGTCATTCAGTGCTAACAGGTATTTAATTTCAGGACATCATCTGAAAGAAGATATCCAAACATATCTACACATGACAAGAAAGTGACTGGTTTCTTGGGGATACTGTAGTGATCATAACAGCGATTAGTCTCAAGAATTCATTAATAGGAAGTCAATATTTCGCTTTGCATCTGTATATGAGAGGATCACATAGCGATTCTATTCCGGTTCATTGACGACGGTGTCAACCAGAATAGATCACAGCGTCAGATAAATCCAAGTAAAGAACTATCGCGCCCATGGTCGGGCATTTACTGCATTATATATATATATATATATATATATATATATATATACAGGGTGTTTCAAAAGTCTTGGGAACATAACAAATGCGTATATCTCATGAACTATTCCAGGTAGAAAAATGAAACTGGTGCCATTTTAAAGCTTGCTTAATCAAGTTTTTGGTCATACTAATGATTTTCGTGTTATTTTTCCAGGTGCAGTAATGGCGTTCTCTAAACAAGACAAGGCATTTTTCGTCCTCCAATTTGCAAAGACTGAATCGTGGACATGTGTTCAGCGTGCATTTCGCAGGAAATTTAAAAAAGAAGCCCCTGAAAGGAAATCCATTGTCAGATGGCATGCTAAATTTGTGAAAGATGGGTGTTTGTGCCCAAGTAAGCGAACAGGTCGCCCTTCAACTTCAGAAGATGCAGTTGAGCAAGTTCGGACAGCCTTTCAGCGGAGCCCCCGTAAATCAGTGAGAAGAGCCAACAGGAAACTTCAGCTTGCTCCAACAACTGTCTGGCGTGTCTTAAGGAAACGACTGCAAATGGTACCTTACAAGCTCAAGTTGGTCCAAAAGTTGAAGGACACTGATAAGCCACTTCGCCGTGACTTTTGCATTGCAATGCAAGAGAAGTTGGAAGATAACGGCTTTGATGACCGGCTTGTTTTTAGCGATGAGGCGACCTTCCATCTGAATGGCAAAGTTAACAAGCATAACACTCGCATATGGGGTACTGAGAATCCTCATGAACTTCTTGAGCACGAGCGAGATTCACCAAAAGTGAACGTGTTTTGTGCAATTTCCAAGAAAGGTGTCTATGGACCGTTCTTCTTTGAAGAGACAACTATCACTGGTGAATCCTATCTCAACATGCTGGAAGACTGGTTAATGGCTCAGTTGGAACAAGCAGAATCTGATGACTTCATTTTTCAACAAGATGGTGCACCACCACACTGGAGTCTTAGAGTAAGGCAGTTTCTTAACACAAGGCTGCCTGGTAGATGGATTGGGAGATCTGGGCGAGGTGATGACGTTCTCATGCCCTGGCCTCCTAGGTCTCCAGATCTTACCCCGTGTGACTTTTTCCTTTGGGGCTTTGTCAAGCAACAAGTCTATGTGCCGCCCCTTCCAAGAGATATTGACGAACTAAAGGCTCGAGTAACGGCAGTTGTGGGAACCATTGACGTCAAGATGCTGGAACGCGTTTGGCAGGAAATGGACTATCGACTAGATTTCTGCCGTGTGACGAATGGTGCTCATATTGAGCAACTTTGAAGATTCCCCACAAAACTTGAAACTTTAACCTTTCCAACGGTACCAATTTTATTTTTCAACTCCTAATAGTTTTTGAGTTATTAAAAATCGTTATGTTCCCAAGACTTTTGAAACACCCTGTATATATATATATATATATATATATATATATATATATATATATATATATATATATGTGTGTGTGTGTGTGTGTGTGTTATAATGGGATAATTCCAGGAGGAAATCTGGGTATGAGAGCTCAATGTAGTAAACAGAGCAAGAATAACATAAAATATAATAACACGAAATCACATAATTGTCGATGCAATAATTTATTTCAACCGTGCGGTTTTTTCAAGCATCAAGAAGACAATTACATTCTTGAGACTGATAGAAAATTGAATTTCCCTACGACAATTTAAACACAACTAGAGAGAGTGGTGGTAGCAAGCAATTTGATACATCTTTTATAGAGAGGGGGGAATTTAAAACTTATATTTAACTATGGCGGTCGAAGGGGAGGGATCTTTAAGTTAATCAACTAAAAACTGCCGTGTCAAAATTATGACACATACGACTTGACGATATCATACATATAGACAACTTTACTCACGCGCATACACAAAACTAAATACGCACACGTCCTATGCGCACGCACATACATAATCTCACTCGCACATTACCATAACTAAGCATAATCACATACACAACTTTTATTCATACATCTCTAGCCGAGACGAAATGCGTCCGGCGAAACTCGTGTTCTCAAACTCGGTAGGAGAAAAGAAAGAAAGAAACAAGAGAAGAAATAGACAAACCGCGTGTCATAGATTCCCAGTCCGTCTGGATTCCAAGAAAGAGAATCTAATTGAAATAAAATTATACGCACATACATATATGTATACATACAAATCCATACGTACACACACATACATATATGTACACACACACACACACACCTACATATAAGCATATATATACATATACATATATATATATATATATATATATATATATATACATACACACATACATATATATATCCCTGAATCTATTTGAAATATTGACCAAATGACAACGCATGTAGTTACTCACACATGTAAACATATACATACCTATACATACACACACATACATATACATATACGCATATAAACACATGTATACATACACACACGTACATATATATCCACACACCTACACACAATATTTACATAACACTCTATATTCTTACTGATACAATATGAGTTCTAAAAATTAGTCTTACCTTATTTATATTTTAGATTAATTTGATAATCTATAGTTAAACCCTAATTCAAGTCTAATAATGTCTAGTGGTAATATTTGACATTTATACTTATATTAATTCAATAGCTAGTGTATTACCTGCAGAAAAATTTTCTTACCACTATCTTATTTTAAGTAAATAATATGAATAAATAAATATTTCAAAATACCATTATATACGCATACACACAAATACTATATATCACCAAGTCGGTAATTCTGTGTCTATAACAGATATTATCATAAATATTAAGGGGGGGGGGTTCCGTAAATAATGTTATTCAATTTGGTATCTTCACCGTTATAAGTCTAGAGGGCTATCTGATTATTAGTCATTGGTTATTTTAAATTTATATTTATGTCTGCACCTTGCCATAAGTTCATCTCGTTTATTTAAGAGATTATTTCGATCATATTTTAGGATTCTTATTTTTTCCTCTAGACATAAGTTGCATCTTATATCAATACTAGATCTAACCACCCGAACTGCATAATTAAACAAATACCTAAAACAATTAATACAAGAATAAATAAGCTTTCGGCTAACAGAGACATTTTTGAAGCAAATAAACATTTATACAATGGAGCGCTAGAGAAAAGCGGATATAATGAAAAACTCAAATATACCAAGAAAGAAAATAAAAATAAATCCAGGAATAGAGGCCGAAAAATAATATGGTCCACCCTCCCTACTGCCAACTATCTAACATCAACATCGGGAGAGTATTCTTGAACCTGGTAGATAAACATTTTAGCATAAATAATCCACTTAGGAAGATATTTAATAGAAAAACAATTAAAATCAGTTACTCTTGCACCAAGAACATGGACAGAATTATCAGCACCCATAATCGTAAATTACTAAACAATTCTAGTAAGAATAAGGTTACAGTAGATAAATGTAATTGTCAAGTGAAAAATAACTGCCCACTGGACGGTAACTGTAAAGTTGAGTGTGTGGTTTATAAGGCCACTATCCATCCGGAAGATAACAACAGGGATAAAAAGGTTTACATCGGCATCGCCGCGGGAAACTGGAAACAACGTTTCTATGACCACAAACATCTTTCAATAATCCAGAACTCAAGAACAAAACGGAGTTAGCTAAACAATGGTGGCATCTGAAAAATGATAACAGGTCCCCGGTGGTTTCGTGGTCAATCTTATGTTTTTCGGATATTCCAGATGGATTTAGGCAAAGATGCAACTTATGTCTAGAGGAAAAAATAAGAATCCTAAAATATGATCGAAATAATCTCTTAAATAAACGAGATTAACTTATGGCAAGGTGCAGACATAAATATAAATTTAAAATAACCAATGACTAGTAATCAGATGGACCTCTAGACTTATAACGTACTAAATTGAATAACATTATTTACGGTAACCCCCCCCCTAAATATTTATAATAATATCTGTTATAGACACAGAATTACCGACTTGGTGATATATAGTATTTGTGTGTATGCGTATATAATGGTATTTTGAAATATTTATTTATTCAGATTATTTACTTAAAATAAGATAGTGGTAAGAAAATTTTTCTGCAGGTAATACACTAGCTATTGAATTAATATAAGTATAAATGTCAAATATTACCACTAGACATTATTAGACTTTAATTAGGGTTTAACTATAGATTATCAAATTAATCTAAAATATAAATAAGGTAAGACTAATTTTTAGAACTCATATTGTATCAGTAAGAATATAGAGTGTTATGTAAATATTGTGTGTAGGTGTGTGGATATATATGTACGTGTGTGTATGTATATATGTGTTCATGTGCGTATATGTATATGTATGTGTGTATGTATAGGTATGTATATGTTTACATGTGTGAGTAACTACATGCGTTGTCATTTGGTCAATATTTCAAATAGATTCAGGAATATATATATGTATGTGTGTATGTATATATATATATATATATATATATATATATATATATGTATATATATGCTTATATGTAGGTGTGTGTGTGTGTACATATATGTATGTGTGTGTACGTATGGATTTGTATGAATACATATATGTATGTGCGTATAATTTTATTTCAATTAGATTCTCTTTCTTGGAATCCAGACGGACTGGGAATCTATGACACGCGGTTTGTCTATTTCTTCTCTTGTTTCTTTCTTTCTTTTCTCCTACCGAGTTTGAGAACACGAGTTTCGCCGGACGCATTTCGTCTCGGCTAGAGATGTATGAATAAAAGTTGTGTATGTGATTATGCTTAGTTATGGTAATGTGCGAGTGAGATTATGTATGTGCGTGCGCATAGGACGTGTGCGTATTTAGTTTTGTGTATGCGCGTGAGTAAAGTTGTCTATATGTATGATATCGTCAAGTCGTATGTGTCATAATTTTGACACGGCAGTTTTTAGTTGATTAACTTACAGATCCCTCCCCTTCGACCGCCATAGTTAAATATAAGTTTTAAATTTCCCCCTCTCTATAAAAGATGTATCAAATTGCTTGCTACCACCACTCTCTCTAGTTGTCTTTAAATTGTCGTAGGGAAATTCAATTTTCTATCAGTCTCAAGAATGTAATTGTCTTCTTGATGCTTGAAAAAACCGCACGGTTGAAATAAATTATTGCATCGACAATTATGTGATTTCGTGTTATTATATTTTATGTTATATATATATATATATATATATATATATATATATATAAAATTTTACATATATGTAATGTTATAAAAATAATGTATATATATATGCATGTATATATATTTCACTCTTGTTTCAGTTTACTTCATGCGAAGTTCTTAGAAATCAAGAGGCTCTTTCCTAACACTTGGTCTCTATATAAGAATAATATATATTCGAATATTGTATTAAATGACTCCTTTACCTGTTAAATGGGTTTGTAAAAAAAAGTTTCGAACATTAAGTTTCCTCTCTCCAATTGATCAGTTAACTATATTATAGTATATCTTTCTTATTATCTCTTGGTCTTAACGGATACCAGGACAAGAATCCATCTAATATGATAGGGTATTCAGCTAAGTGTTGTAACTTCAGGTAAAATCACTAGGGGAAGGTGTACTATTTCTCGTATGAGCAAGTGTATAGCCATACCGAAAATATCTTATATGTGCTGCGAATACTATGTTATTTTTAATATTTGGTAAAGCGTTACTTGAAGGCGGTAGAATCTTCATGTCAGGTTTTCCTGACAAACCTTTGTACAGCGATAACTAAGAGTGGTATCTAGTAGGTAATTCAAATTATATATATATATATATATGTATATATATATATACATACATATATATATATATATATATGTATATATATATATATATATATATATATATATATATATATATATATATGTGTGTGTGTGTGTGTGTGTGTGTGTATGAGAAAGGTAAGATGAAAGTAATCCGACGTAATGGGACATGAAAAAGGAAAAGCCAAGATATATTTTTATATATTCATCAACGCTTCGTCTTTATTTTAAGACTTCATAGGATGATAATTTGAAGCAATATCACATGCAAGTACATCGAGATTTGGGGTTGGCATGATGGTAAGATGAAGGAAAGTAATAGCCGTGGCTTCTATGAGAGCTTGAGGAGAGTTCAGGCTGTGAAAAGTGAGTGGTGGCAAAAAATGAAAGTAATATGGAAGGCTTTGAGTTGATACCATTGAGGCAGCTGTGAAATTGGAAGGGGTGAGAATATCATTAAACTTGCCTTAGGGTAAAAGAGGTAACAGGGGGCTGACATTTTTGTCGTAGTGGGGTGTGGCATGGATTTTAGGAGGCTGGGAAAAGAAGAGGGAGGGGGAACACTGTGTGTGTTTAGCATGTAGGTGGTATCATAGTTGTAGTAGTGAAATTTATAAAATAAAAATTACTTGAAAATATGGGGGGGGGGGTAAGAGTATAAATGAACTAGTCAAAAAGGTGGGAGAGGTGAAAAGGGTATGTGAATATATAAAAAATATCTCTTGTTTTTTTTCTCTTTTTCATTTCCAATATATATATATATATATATATCAGATAAATCCAAGTAAAGAACTATATATATATATATATATGTATATATATATATATATATATATATATATATATATATATATATATATATATATATATATATTCTCGAAAGCTGAGATTAAAATAAATTTTATTTATTTTACACCACCATTGTTATGGTTTTTTCAAAACAATATAATACTATTACGACACAATGGTTTAAAAAATATGTCTAAATACCCTTTCGTATTCAAACCGGCGTCACCTCGCCTACAGACATAACGTGATTTTCTGACTAAAAAGTCCATTTCCATCCGACGATGAAAAAAAGAGGAAAAGAAAAACACCCTTTGAAAATGAGGAGTATATTCGCGAAAGATAAGATTAAAATAAATTGTATTTATTTTACAGCACTATTGTTATGTTTTTTGCAAAAAATATAATATATATATATATATATATATATATATATATATATATATATATATATATATATATATATATATATATGTTTGTGTGTAATTATAAGACTTCTTTTATAATAATATTTGGTACTGATTTTAATTTGACGTTTCGGTAAAACGCATATATGCTTTGGATACATAAGAGCGAAGTGTTATGAAAAAAGTCTTGCATTTGTTTTATATATATATATACATATATATATATATATATATATATATATATATATATATATATATATACATATTTATATACATATATGTGTGTGTGTGTGTGTGTATATGTATATATATATAGCTATATATTATATTATATCTTTCTCTTTTTCAATTTTCCCAAAAAATTATACAGGGTGTTCCAGTCAAATTTGACACCGATTTTAGAAAAGTAAGTTATCTTGCAGTCAGACGAGTTTTTTGGCCAGATGTTGGGATTGTAGAAGTCGTCGACGTTTTCTGGCAGTTACTTTTGAGTTTTCCAAATGGTGTAAGGTTTCTGCTGACACATATATGACATTCCTGCATACGTGCTGCATTCTTTCAACCTAACGCTTAAAAATCAGAAACGTATCATTATAACACATCTATCTAATTTTAGTCTACAGGTGTTTTCAGAGATGTGTGATGGTATTAAGTGGCCTTTTAATGAAACACATCCCAAAACTCTCAGAATTTGACGAGACGTCTTCATGACGCGCAATACTTTGTGGGTACTGTAGGCGAGGCTACCGGTTATTTTGAGTCTTGTACAACTTGTCCTAATAAGAACCAGAGATTCACTATCTCAACTATGTGTTTGCTCTTTGGGAAGAGTTTCTTTACTTTTGAATTGGTTTTGGCGCTGAGTAGTTTGCTCTTGTGACTATTGTTTATAGGTTATTGACGATCTCTGTACCTAGTTCGCCCTTCAACGCCTATATCTCCCACCAAGTTATGCATTGCCTTGCTTGGATATTGCTTTACCATTTCTACATCTTCACGATGAAAATCGTTGTACCACATAGTCAGGTCGTCTTCTATAATGCTTTCAACAATACACTGATTCTATATTGTTGGCGCAATACACCAGATCAAATCTGAGTTTCAGTTAAGATTTCAGATTTGTTAATCTGGCGAAAATCATAATAATGTGCCAGTGCTTTCCAGTCATCCATTACCTCCAGGACTTAAACCCTCAAATATAAAACAACAACTATCTATTTCAGTTTACCACTATTACATATTTCAAGAAAATATTAAAAACATGGTCCAAAAAAGAGTCTTAAATCTAATAGGTCCCGCACTTTCTCCACAGGCCCCTGTCAACTTGGCGCAATGTTGAATCCATGTGTTTGTTTTACAATGACTTCAATTGAATGTGCTCTGACAAACTAGTACCACTTGTGCCCCTCCTCGACGAAAATACGTATGACTACCCCTATAAGTAGCAACATCCCACCCTTTCGTTGTAGAGGGCCCTAGATGCCGGAGAGCTTTCTACTCTAATTGTTTCTTCCCTCGAACTGCTGGACGTTTGAATGAGCCTTCTGTTTCCGGCCTCCTGTTTTCTGCCTACTCGCATGTAGAAATTTAAATGGATTTCGAACCCACATCTCACTGCTCAACTCCCTACTTAGAGTGTCTCTGTAAGCATAGTACCTAATAGTAGGCTCTTACGTCAATTTTATAACAATAACACGAAACTAAACTCCTCACAATCATAACAAAGTCGATTTAAGACTTGCACACAAAAATGGCTCAATATCTATTAAGGTAGAGATTTGAAAAATCATAAATAATAAATGCAGCTTATATTTTACCCAGAGAAATAATCCAATTGAAAAATATTTATATAATCTATACATTTCTCGATATATATGAAGAGAATATTCTCAAACGAAGGTACAGTTAAATTATATTTTTGATCGAATCTGTATAAATGCTGTGTTATAAATATTCAATAGTTGACGCCGAACTAGTTAGATATGATCTAAATAGGTCTTAAGCACCGAACCATAATATATTGTCATGTAGAGTGTTTTACAAAATAAACAGCATCAAGCAAAGTAAACAAACTTTATTGTTTGCCGATTAATCCTCGTTCTGATAAAATAACTGACTGCTGAAGTACTAACAAGAATCAACCATGTCATCAGAGATATATAACTAATAGAAATGTATAAGTATATTTTGTAATTTACAACAGAAACACCTGTGACCCGTTGGATAAGCGATTATATATATATATATATATATATATATATATATATATATATATATATATATATATATATATACATATATATATATATATATTAATGCACTTATCTATTTAAGTTTAAATATGTATACTGTAACAATAACATGGACATAAAGACATTTCAAAATCAGAACAATATCAATTAAAGAAAGTCGATTAAAAGAATTTCTCAATATCCTTTTCAGGGGAGGGTAACAACATATTTTGTTCTACTTGGCATTGTTCGGGAGAAATACATGTAAATTACAGTAGTATATTTAAATGTGTTGGGGGTATTTTCATTATCAACATCATTTCTCTTCCTATTGTGGCGAAAGCGTTTAAAGGGACGGAGTTACCAAGCATCAACAATTTTATTGTGTTTTGTTAAACTCGATGGTGTCTAAGAGCAATAAATGTAAGATTCCAATATAAAATGTTACACACATGACTTAACTTCTATTTTGTTTTTCATTGCCCTGGGCAACGTCTGGAGTCCCTGCCTGTATAAATAAACATATATGTATGTACATATTATATATATATATATATATATATATATATATATATATATATATATATATATATATATATATATATATATCACCGAAGTTAAGCGGCGTCGAGCCTGGCCAGTACTAAATGGGTGACCATTTAAGAATACCAGGTGCTGTATGTGCATTTTCCTTATCTCGGCATTGTTTCCAGTCGTCTTGTATTACTACTTGCCATTGGAATCAAGCAATACCGACTCAGGACAGCGGTTGTTGAGGATTGCGCAACCCTTGCAATTAAAAATTCACGCGCGGGTAGCCCCTGGTGGGGCACTCATACGTCGAAATCGACGGGAAAGTCCATCATATATATATATATATATATATATATATATATATATATATATATATATATATATATAATACTTTCAACAAATTTAAAGTGTTGTTATTAACCCAAAGTATAATTTATAAACCTATATTTTAATTAACTAGATGACCCATGGGCCGGAGGGTAAGTATTGGTATATCTACTATCTATTTATCTATCGAGTCGCAAATAGCTATCAGGCACCAATTGTGATGTAATCCATTTTGCTTGTACTCATCTTATTGTCTTCATTGTTATAAGTATTTGTTTTTTATTGTTTTCTTTTATTATTTGCGTCATTCGCCTCCTTTATCTACTTTTATTATCATTCGTCATTTATTTAAGTAATTCGTTTTTTTGTACGTGATTTGGTGACGTATTTAATGTGCACGGTGATGACATACAGACAAGCAATCAAGATAACAAGATCAACACGGTTATAGTAATATAGAAAATGTAGTAGGTATCCATCGTTAACATAAAAGACAAAGTGTATTGTAACACACACGCTTTGTCATCGCTAACTTAGCATTTTCTATCAGCTGACGAAAGAAAGATATACTTGGAAACCTTTTTATTTTAACACAAAATGTATGCTTTAAGTAATCATTGAAGAAATCTTCATATGCTATGTATGAATGGGTTTATAATTGGGGGGGCGTACTTGAAAAACGTCGATGGTAACATAAAAAGGCATAACTGATGTAAAGTTGATGAAAACGCGAATGATTTTGTCCGGATGTGTTATGAACTATATTATTTTCTATATGTACGTAAACGCTTTCAAAGGGCATATTACTAGTAAATCCGAAAGGCAATGCACACGTCGGTATGTGTGCATATCGCTTTGCTTATGCAGAAATAGCTAAACGGATCTTTGTATTCTGATCTTTTTCGTTGAAAGGCTTACTTCCGTTAAACATCCGCAGAGGAAAGCGATAAAGATTAATCTAAACAGGGTCTAAAGTTATCAAGTTCGCGATATGAATCAAAATTATAATAGATGTTTCATCATTTGCAGATAAATATTATGAAAGAGGTAATACAAAATGATTAATGTGTCTAATCGATGTCCAAACACAAGAAATGGGGAAAGTATTGTAAAGACGAAGTTTGAAAAGCAAAGGAACACCTTGCAGCAGTGTAATAGGGGCCCTCAATAACAGAACATAGTGTCAATTAATGACGTGAGAACAATGACGCAGTGTGAATATGGTACACATGATGATTTATAAAATAACAAATGAGTTAAATGAATTATAAACCTTTAAGTCAATATGAATCTTAAATGTGTGTGATTTAGTACATAATTTAAGGTATCAATTTATTCAACTATATAGATATTTTTATGTGAGACACAAATGTTTCTCAATAACAATAAGAATATATTCATATTACTATATATATATATATATATAATATATATATATATATATATATATATATATATATATATATATATATATATATATATATATAGTGTTTATAACGACGATGTATTTTAGATAATAACACGAAAACCTATATTTGAATGAAATGTTCTATTTATAAAAACGTTCAGGCTACATGTAGGCAAACAGGTTTAAGCTACCACCATATTTGAGTTCTACTATCACTAAGTTACTGACGGAGAAATTTTGAAAAATGCTGACACATGTATGCATATATGTAGCCGAAGGTTTGTATAATGATAATTTTTTTTTGTTTTTTTAACATGGTTCACCCCCAAACAAGGCGGGCCGCCACTGTAGACGTAAGGGGCTACTGAGAAAAAAGAAAAACGGAGAAGGTTGGTGGGTCAGCCAGATTGGGATCTGCACAGCGAGATGACTGTTCACATTAGTTTTAAATTTCTGCATGTCAGTACTGGCGGGGAAACAGGGGGAAGGGAGGGAGTTCGAGAGGCCAGCAGCACGAGGAAAGAAGCTATTTGAGTAGAAGGCTCTCCGGCATCTGGGGACCTCCACAGTGAATGCATAAGATTTAGTTGATTGTCGAGTTGGTCTAGTGAATTTACGTCGAGGGGGCACGAGAGTAGCCAATTCATCGGAGAATAATCCATTGAAGAATTTGTAAAACAAAAATTAGGATGCTACATTGCGGCGATGGGACAGGGACTGGAGCTTGGTTGATAGTGAGGGACCTATTGGGTTGGCGATTCTTTTTTGGACCTTGTCAAGGAGGGAGAGACTAGTAGATGATGCACCATCCCAGATGTGGCAACAATACTCCATGCATGGGCGGATGGTGGCTTTGTACAGATACAGGATAATGTCAGGTGTGAGGAGTTTACTAGCACGGTAGAGGGAGCCAACCTTCTTTGAGGCAGCCTTGGCAATGTCCTCAATGTATTTGTTCTAATTCATGTTACCTGTGAAAGTTAGGCAGAGGAGTTTGAATGATGAACTCTCAGATAGGGTGTTATTTGCCATGGCAATCGGTGGTTGAAGAGGTTTCTTGTAGTTGCTGAAGGAAAGGAGCCTTGTCTTTGCAGCATTAAAAGTTACCAACCATTTATAACCCTAATCCACTACAGCCTGGAAGTCATTTTCTAAAGATTCAGCCATTGCCTCGGATATGGTCGCGTTAGTTTTACCGACATGGCGAGAGTAAAGCGTGGTGTTGTCAGCAAATAAACCAATCTCTGACTCTATGTCGTCAGGGAGATCGTTTATATAGATCAGGAACAACAAAGGTCAAAGGATAGATCCCTGGGGTACACCTGCATTTATGCCATGTTGCTTAGATGAACGGCCATGGAGGACAACCTGAATGTTTCTTTTGTTTAGGAAGGATCTGATTATATTAAGTAGTAGCCCAGTAATACCGTATGAGCGTATTTTCAGGAGAAGCCCTTTATGCCAAACCTTGTCAAAGGCCTTGGATATATCAGGCATTTATTGTAGAGTTTGGAGAGGACAGGGGCCAGTTCGGCAAGACATTTCTTTATTGCTATTACAGGTATAAGATCAGGCCTACAAGCTTTAGAGGTGTCAAGGTTTTTATGATGTCTCTGACCTGGGATGGGGTGATGACCAGGTTATCAAGTGTGACTTCGGTCCGCGAAGGGAATTCAGGGAGGGGGTGGCTGTCTGAGTCTAAAGTAGAGTTAGATGCAAAACGCTCGGCAAGTAGTTTAGCCTTATCAGTGGCCGTGCAAACGACATCATTGTGGTTTGAGAGTCGGGGGAATCTTTTATTGACCATTATTCACTACACTATTGTAGATTTTCCAGAAATCGCGAGTTCCTAGTTTCTGTGACTGGATGCGTCTTTTTGTTAACTTATTATACTTTCTCTTTGCTTCGCCTATAACGGCCTTGCAATTATTTCTTGACTCTATAAATTTATGTCTATTAGTAACTGACTTATGGCGGCCAAATTTACGGAATGCTTGTTGCCTCGCAGAAATGGCAGCTGCACATTCCGAAGTGAACCATTGAGTAGAGTGGGGCTTGCTAAAGAATTTTCACATGGGGACATAGGCTTCAATGCCTGCTTTGACCCATTCAGTTAATTCGTTTGCACACTGGTTTGCATCTAGTGAGAAGGTTTCCCTCCATGGGGCGTCACTGATGTAATCTCTGATTGACTCGAAATCAGCCTGCTCATAGTATCTTGTTGATACAGGAATCTATATTGATAGTAAGATTGCACCCTGAAATGTATACCGAGAAGAATTAGAATCGTCATGTTTAGTCTGATGCATGGTTCACATCTTAACGTGCCAATATATACACTTTAAATATATAAAAAGTTAAATGAAATACATTTATACACATAATATTGGCAGAAATTATAACATTGGGATGTCAACCTTGTATAGCCCACATCCGGCTACATTTACCAACAATAATGAACCTCAATTAAAAACATAATCACTTTTTATTAAATAAATCGATAAATATTTCAATAGTCTAATAACAACATTAAAAAGCAGAACATCATTTATACCGCAAAACAAACTATTAGGAATAACAACAAATTAAATAAATAATTATATCTCTTAAATAAATACTGAAAACCCAATAAGCTTATGCCGAAAATACTCACTTTATAATTATAATAATTCACATAAAATACTCATACAGTTACTTGTCTCGGCTGAGGTCTATCACTTTGCACAGAAATAGGCAAGCCAATTGATTTAAGAAAACTGAAGGAAGAAACGAGCCAAGAGTTAATAAATTAAACTTAAAATTTTAAGTAAAATAATATTCATAAAATACGTTATGACATTTTTAAAAAGATTAATACTGACACAAATAAGTTTAAAGGAGAACAATACATTTAAATTAACATTTGAAAAAAATATTTGATTTCAAATTAATTTTAATTTCTACTGATTAGCTTTCGGTAGCAACGGCTATAATATTCACGTTTGAATTAAGGTTGAACACAAATCCGACAAAGAGAAATGTTCCCGAAATAACATATCATACGGAACTACCATCATACCACACTGACGCTAGAAAAACTATAATATAATAAAACACCCCCCCCCCACACATATATATATATATATATATATATATATATATATATATATGTATTGTATTAATAAAAAAGATTAAATCTGCATAACTCATTCCACCGGTATGTCTTTATTTACTTCATTTTGCGTCTATCCCTTGCATCTCTGCATGTAATTTCCTTCTAAAAATTACCTTCATGCACATAGTAAACAATGCTTCAAGCAACCATACAGTACATTCTGGAGCATAAATGATTTAAATAAAAAAATTAAACTCATCAGCTTAACGTCCACAACCACCATTAATTGGAATACACATATATTATATACTGCCAAGTGTTCTGAAAAGAAGTTGTCTAAAACGTGTAAGAATAATACTCACACCTGCGAATATCAGTTTAATATAAGTATGAAGCACCGACAACAGGGTTATTTTGTACTTAACCCCGACAAATCGAAGTAAATGTCATCTTAAAGTTCAGCGTGAACGAGCAACAAAAATTCTATTTTCATCTGCAGCATAATAGACCGAAGTGAATTTCATCTTTAAATTGAACGTAAAAGACCCACGTAAATACTATTTTGAACTTAAGTGTAAGTGACTTATTTATAAAGAGAGATAGGGATTGCTGAACGCATCTAGCATGATCCGTCTATTCTATGTATCTGCATGGTCACCGAAGAAAATTGGTATTTTAAACTGAATAGTGACTAATATACGGACAGAGCCTGTTATTGAGATGCGTAGACGACTCGACTTCACCGGAAATCGTGAATGTGATTTGACATGACATTAGTCGTAAATAGACGTACATAAAGAGAGGACCAGAGACTTACAACGGCAATCGGTCACGAACAAAAAAGGACTCTATTTGACAGACCACGCGAGACAATTAATAGCTCCCCATTATGTAAAACGAACAAACGTCTGTCTAAAGAATAACGAACTATGGAAAATACAAAACATTCCTATCCTAGGCCTATGTCTCTACTAAAAGAAACGTCAGTGCTTAAAATTCTACGAAGTTTCTTTTTCGACAAAAACAAAAATATAAGTCACTCGATCACGAAGATGAGTCAAAGATTATCAGATTAAATTATACACAAAGTAATTGATGTATAGTCTGATGTACGGGAGAGTAATACACACATGTTTTAAGATAATATATCTTGTGCATATATAGTTCAGTACTTACTTCACCAGTGTTCAATACATTCGTAGAGCTAAGTATTAGTATAGATAAACATATATATGGCAATTACCATACACAGAAACGTTCACGTTTGATTCCCGCAGAAAATTATAAGGCTGATTATTTCTTTGTAAAATAGATTCCAAATTTGAAAAAATATTACTGAATATTTTTCAAATTTTGAATGTTTGCTTTTCAACTGCAAACGTATCTATCTATGTAACTCCTCTGATGATAAGATGTTAATCTTTGAAAAGCCTTAGCTTAAGGTAACAATAATAAACATGTTTTACCGAGTACACCTTTCATTGAAAAATCGAAGTTGAAATATATTTGCCATTCGTACATGTTTATCGCTCTTCTTTCATATATCTTTATAATTGCTCTATCTTTTATATTGAGCTTAAACCATTTCACTATAGATTCTATATACTAAAAGTATACTTTTAATTTCATATTTTATTTCATATATATATATATATATATATATATATATATATATATGCAAACATCGTTAAAAATAACAGAATTAATCTGTTTAATTATACCTCTTTTTATTTTTACAATTTTTCTGATTGTCTTTTTTGTATTAAAACAAAAATAAATAAATGTTTGCATGAATGAGAAAATGCTGCTGAAATACACACACACACAATATATATATATATATATATATATATATATATAACAAAGGAGGACTAGGGAGAGAAGGAGGAACTAAAGGTATATATATGTATGTATGTATATATGTATATATATATATATATATATATATACATATTTATTTATTTTTTTTTTTTTTGATGTGTTCATGTTTTTTATATTTATAATATAAAACTAAAAATAATACATTAATCACTTAAATAATAGTGTCATGGATTCGTCCAAACACTTTAAAATGCAGCAACATTTTTGTAATTAACGGATACATTTTATTAGACAGACGAACAGCACAGGTAAAGACAATTTTTTTTTTGTCTCTTAAATAACTAATATAAGTTAGCAAAACATTTATATGGAACAAAACGTAGATTTAGTATAAGGAACGTTTATGTTTTTATCTTTTAAGGGAAGTGGGGTCTGATCAACTCTGCTGGGAAGCCATGAAATTAAATACTGTCTTGTTTTTAAATTCACGAAACAGTTTTTCATGGTAAACAACTGATGATCCCTTAAAATAGTGTTAGAAATAAACTAATATAATAACTGTAAAAAATAAATTGACTTACATGAGTGATTTTCCACTGGAAGACTTGGGACTATGATTTTTTTTTTATATATAGTTTTAATGGTTGAGAAACTTCCGAGACTCTCTCTCTCTCTCTCTCTCTCTCTCTCTCTCTCTCTCTATATATATATATATATATATATATATATATATATATATATATATATGAGAACAGGCATGTTTTATTAGCACAATGGTAGCTTTTGCGAGCAAATGATTGAAACAATTCCATAGATATGTAGCTTTTGGACGTCGTATTATAAAGAGAAGACTAATATAAATATTTATTAATATAAATATAATGATTCTGAATTCTTTAATGTAATTCTCAGAACGTTTCGGCAATTGTAACAACCGACCTTCTTTAGGTGTATCTTTTATAACTCTGAAAGATTTCCAGACTCGAAAATCTGGACGGAATTACAAACGGAATCCTTAATTCAATCAACGATGTAGCATGGACATGTGGCGCAGTGGGTATAGTACCAAGTAAAAGTCAGTTCTAAGTGGCAGTCATCGGAAGGTACGTGCGATACGAAGAATTACGAATTACTGAAGACCTCTTCCCAGTCATGGCAGATGGAACGAGAGGATGCTACCCTGTGGATTAAGTAAGATTCTCGAGTTTGACAGAAATATTCCCGAGTTTGACAAGGTGCACCGACCCAAACATTGTTATAAAAAAACAAGATGAGAACAGTAGTCTGAATATACAAAATTCTACAAATTATCAACTCTCATCTAATAATTCCGAAACATAACAAGTATATATTCACAAGTGTGACAATTATAATTATATTTCGTAAATAAACAGGACAGAATAATATGCTATTTTAACTGACAGACTGATGAAAATGTTATTTCAAACTTAAACGCAGAAAATAAAAGTAAATGGTGCTGAAAGCTTTACCATTAAAGTTTTACCATTAAAGCTTTACCAATAAGGCTTTACCATTCAAGCTTTGTCATTAAAACTTCACCATTAAAACTTTACCATTAATGTTTTACCATTAAAGCTTTACCATTAAAACTTTACCATTAAGGCTTTACCATTACACTTTACCATTAAATATTTACCATTACCGACGAATAAAGCTGTTTCAGATTTGTCTAAAAGACGACCGACAGATAAAACATCTCCTTATTATGCCAAACGTCATCGGGAAATAAATATCGATGTTTCTTCAGATATGTTGTCTATGAATAAAATATTGATAATCTACATGTACTGTTTCAGAGTTAATTCCGTTATTTATAACCCTAAAAGCTTATAATTATATTCGTTTTCTTGAAGTGTTACTACATTTATATATTTAAATCGATATATAATTATCTACTCATGTACCCGAGACTCTTGTTATTCAATTATACCACCGTTAACAACAAACACTAAAGAAGTGGTCGATATATGTTGCTCATTTCCTCTTGCTAATTTAATAATATTGATCCGATGGTGTTGAATATTAGGTCTCTGTCTCTCTTTCCCATTCTCTTTGTCATCCTTCTTGATTTTCTGTGTTATCTCGCCACTCTCTGAATGGAAGTGGTGGTATTTGTAACATATGGGATAAATATTAAAGAATTTAGTGAAGAAACATTATTCTTTGTCATTAACGACTGAAGAAAAATTACTTTGAATTAAGACGAAATAAATTGTAAGTTGTAGTGCGACACGTCCAACACTAAATGTCGGCTGATCTATAACATACAAGGCGCAAGGCTGAAAATCTCTTCGGCGACTTCATGGGTAATCACACTGATTAGTTGTGAAAAAAGGAAAAATCTGTCTGTTGATGACTATTATATATATATATATATATATATATATATATATATATATATATATATATATATATATGAAATCAACATTTACAAATGGAAACATCGTTTAAAACTTGTAATTATCAATGGAAATATAGAAACATCCCAAGAAACTATGTGGTATTATTATTTTTTAAATTAAATATTTATTCTTATGATTAAACAAGCTTTCAATGGCTTCTTTAATCTCTAACATGAATAGATGTATTTAGAGAAACAATAAATAACACATCGTTTTTTCTTTTTTTTCTAATTTTTTAATATTCATATATATATAACTATATATATATATAACTATATATATATATATATATATATATATATATATACATTTTACGTATTTGTTATTGAAACACGTTTCCATGGATCACTTTATTGTACGTAAAAATGAATAAGATGATATATATATATATATATATATATATATATATATATATATATATATATATATGTGTGTGAAATATAAATTATAACACGTCCTTATCTGGGCGATTTATGCAATGGTCTGCGTACCCTTTTACCGATTAGGATGTGGAAAATACCAAATCGCTGTTACTATCAACAGTAAACACAATAACCAATAAATAAAACTTTATATTAAGAGGACAAAATATCGTAACTTTTCCGGGCGAGGCATCGTAGTCCGGCGGTAAAGCTTAATACTACATACAATATAATCGAGGGTTAGATCTATGTCAAAGTTGGCCACGCTGATGACGGCTGATATCCAGAAACACGTGTTTATGGATTACTTTTATGTACGTAAAATAATAAATAAATGTATGAATATATATATATATATATATATATATATATATATATATATATATATATATATATACAGAATAAGAGAGAGGGAGAGAGCAAAGTAGTACAAAGTGTACATAAAAATATACTCTGAAGTAAAACATGTAATCGTACGCATTGACTATAAAACGATAAAATGTTCGACGTCTTTTTTTGTATTTTCAAATTAAGTCGTGCAATATTTTTCATAAAAATAGTTACACCCCTGTTAAAGGATTTTTAATAAATATACTACTAGAAGGGCATTATACTCTTGAAAACGCATCTGTGTGTTGGGGGTATGTGTGTGTGTGTGTGTGTGTGTGTGTGTGTCAGAGATCAAGTGCATGATGGAGTAGACACAGAGACTAGCTTTTTGCATGTTTGGAGACGGGAACGCGGGTCGCAAATCTCTTGTTCGTTTCGAAATTAATTAAGCCGACGCATGCGCTCTCGTTAAGCCCATCATGCTCGGTGGAAGAGGGGATATTTCTTGATGACATAAAGTGCGTGATTAAGATCCAAGCAGCATCGATCAAGACGTAATCTGTGCAGACTTAGAGGCAATCAAAAAAGCGGACATAATCACAGGACTCGACGGTTCAACGTTTATTTATATGGGTTTTTCTATTTTGTTATTTACCGAAGGCCACTTCTTCATCAAAGGGTAAAGGCGGTCAGAGTGAACGCAGCTTTGTCCTTTCCGGAAAGGTTGGTTGATCATCATTAATTACATTAGATGCATGTCTGCTAAAAAAAATCTAAGTACGCCATTAGACGTTTTAGTATTTTGTGCGCGCAATCAGTTTCATGCATTGTTGATATAAACATGTTGACACGCACATGCACCTAAACATAACAATGTTGATATATAGTCCGGAGACACTATACACCCTCTGTTTGTGAGCCTGGATTAATAGGTTTTACTGAAGCAAGAGATGTGTAATGCATAACTGCACGTTTACTGAACCTTGAATACGACTTAGATTCTAGTGAAAAAGACGTCACGGATGACTGGAAATATATGGTATCATTTAAGAGTTTTCCTTCGACAATGCTATCTGCAAAACATCGATTTGAGAGTATTAACTTACACACATACACCCACATACACACACACACACAATAATATATATATATATATATACATATATATATATGTATATATGAATATATATATATATATATATATATATATATATATATATATATATATATATATATATATATATATATGCAAACATCATAAATTGACACGTAGTGTTTTTGATTAATTAGACTTATCTTTTTCTCTCAATTTTCCTAGTAGTCCATGACATATTTCGGTCAAATTGGTGTATGTATGCTCCGTGTTTATTTTCTATCTTTCGCTTTCCTTTTTCGCTAGTGATTTCGGTATGATTCGTAAATCATCTTAAGGCGGTGTTAGCATTAGTGTCTTTACAAACATGTATTTAATGTTAAGTATTTTTTAACAGCTAGTAGTTTACAACTTTATACAGACAGTATGTAATAGTGAGATGTTACATGCAAATATATTTACGTTTTAACTGCGTGCAAGATTCAAAAGTATGATTGCTTGACGGCTAAAAATTATGTAACATCATATAATTTTGTTAACTGTGATTTGTTCAAGGTGCCGTAGAAAATTCATAAACCTAACTCTCATCTTCGTCCCATAATTTATCATGTCACTATCCACATATACCAATTGACTCACACTATTAATGAACTTATTCTTTATTGACTAAATAAATACAGTGTAAAATCCACCCATAAACTCATACAGATACTTAAACCCCAAAAAATAGAACATAAAATTACCGCTTCACTTAACGTTGAAAGCTCATTTACAAATGTTCCATTATACAGAACAATTGATATAATTATTGATAACATATACAGTCACTTATATTTCCATCCACTGAACATTATCCTAAATTACTTAAAAAGTAAATATTGATCTGCAAAACCGAAGTTTTTTTCTACGACCATAAGGGAAAAATTTATACCTCAAATTCGCGGTGTTACTATGGTTTTTTTTACACGGCTGACCATGAAAATATAATATTTAATATAATTACTAAAGCCTCCATTCATCAACGCTACGTAGCTGATATCCTTATATAGCTAAAAATAATGATACGATAAAACACTGCATGACCTTTTAAAAAATAAGTCCGTACTAACATTCATTTATAAGCTAATGTTAATAACAAAATTCTGTTTTTATATGTTTTATTGACTCTTATAATTAGGCATTAATCACTTCACTTCATAAAAACTACCTTTATTATTACATGTATTTTCAGTTATAGAAGCGAAGTCACATATCGATATGAAATTAAAATGCTTATAAATCGATTCAATCTTGCAAAGCTAAGAGCTTCAATCAGGAAAATATTCTCTAATTAATTATAAAGCATTAACCAATATAATAATCATTTTCTCAATTATATTTTAGTAGAATAAAATTAATGATTAGAAACTTAGAAATATTAATAATAATACGCTAAATAATTCCCACTGCATTAATCTTTTCTACTGTAACTAAATTCAGCCAAGCTTTTAATTAGATGTAAAATCTCTTAAAATATAATACATCGCTACGTATGACCCATCAAATCTGATAATAAAATAAGATTATATATTTATTAGTCGCATGTGTCAGATATTTAGATGTTAATTTACTTCCCATTTCTAGAGAATGCCCGTTGGGGCAGTAGAAAACACCTCGACGACTGACTAAAACATGACTTTCGTATCGGAGTTAGAACCGTATGCCAAGCTGGGATTGAGTCCTCCTATACTGACGATGGAGAGTTTGGCATGAAAAACAATTGTATATGGGTTTAATTTGAACATAATATTCCTCTACAATTACTTATGTATATATAAATGTATATACATATGTATATATATATATATATGCACATACATGTATATACATATGTGTATACATACACATATGTACATATATATGTATATATATAAATATATATGTATACATATATATTTATATATATACATACATATATATGTATACATACATATGTATATATATACATATATATGTATACATATATTTATACATTTAAACATACATATATATGTATACATACACATTTCTATAACCACATATATATATATGTATATATATATGTATATATATATATGAATATATATATATGTATGTATGTATATATATATATATATATATATATATATATATATATATATATATATATATATATATATATATATACATGGTGACCTAAAAAATGGGACCCAAATCTAATTAGGCCCCGTTTTTTTAGTGTTTCGTCCGAATGAAATGAATTTTGGGGCATAACTAGTTAATTATATTCACAACATCATATCAAAACATTAGGGTATTTGGCCTTTTTTCTCTGTTCTACAACATGTGTTCTAGATGGACTCCTTTTAGCTCCGTGCATTTCTTGAGGCGCAGAACGAAGTTGTCCATGATGTTCTTACAGATTGAATTGGGAATGGCTCTCATCTCCTCCCTGATGGCTTCCGTGAGTTCCGTGATGGTTCTGATTTCCTTGCGTACATGCTGTCTTTAAGATAGCCCCAAAGGAAATCATCTGGGGGGCTTAGGTCCGGTCTATGGGGTGGCCACTCAAAATTAGACTTGAGACTGATCACTCGGCCTCCGAAGTTCTCTTTCAGCTAATCTCAGGACAGGTTTGAGGTGTGAGAACTTGCTCCGTCTTGCTGGAACCAGAATTTGCTCATGAGCGACGGGTAGCTTACCTTGAAGGTTTTGAGGACCTCCACATACCGCTCCTTCGTGACTGTCACTGCTGCGCCAGATTCTTCGATGTAGATTGGTCCGATGATGCCTCTGACCGAGAGTTCACTCTACACCGTGCGATTAGGAGAGTACAGGGGCTTGGTTGCTACTTCCTTAAGTCTGGAGGACCCCCAGAAAACATTTGTCTTTGAGTTCGCCTTTCCGTCAATATGGAAGTGGGCTTCATCTGAGGTCCAAAGGAGGTTAAGGAAACCTGGTGTCTCCTCGATTTTATCGAGCATCTTGACTGCCATAGCGCTCCTCTGTAAGGGTCTACAGCGTCTGTATTCTGTATGCGTAAGCCCTGATATTGTCTACCGGCACTCTCCTGCAAGTCTCACGGGAGATACCGAGGGACTGACTTCGCTTACTCACAGAGCGTTTCGGACTCTCCTGGAGAGACTCTCTCACACTTTCGACTAGCTCGGCTGTCCGCTTCTTGGGACGTGCCGAGTGGCTTGGACGGTTCTCACTGGCAGCGTTGAAGTTCTCCACGGTCCCATACTTCTCGAAGTGGTCCACCCAGTTCTGAATTCTGCTTTTGGGTGGAGCCTTTTCACATCCGAAGTGATGCATGAAACTGCCCTGGGTTTTCTTAAACGAGCCTGTCTTGTAGTAAAATTTAACACAGTGTATTCTTTGTCCCAGCTCCCACTGAGGTCTTGGTGTACTCACGGTCGTTGATTCTGCCACGTCCTGTAAAATAAGGGCAATCGGTGAATAAATAAAGGAGATATCACATAATGTGTACACGGGGCCCGTTTTGTGAGTCACCCTGTATGTATATATATATATATATATATATATATATATATATATATATATATATATATATATATATATATATATATATATATATAAATAAATATATATATATATATATATATATATATATATATATAAATATATATATATATATATATATATATATATATATATATATATATATATATATATATATATATATATATGCTTTTGAAAATAATTCGCGGAAAACTGTTCTGACTATCATCTCGAAACCGATTATATAAATAAATCCATTATATTAGCGAAAATAAACAGCTTAGGAGGAAATTCAAGTGCTAATACGCGATTAAAACGAATTTAATTTAATAGTCGTTTACAACGGCACAGCTTGAGAAAAGTGGGTGGGGGTACAAAGTTCTCCATAGAGAGTAAGCGCTTTTACAAACTCCTTCTGCCGGAACAAGGAAGGTTTACCTAAATCGATAGAGACAGATTCCCAAAGTTTTAAATGGTTTTTGGAATCCGTTTAATGCAGCTATTCAAAACGCTCTACTTTAGTGTCACTGGCACAGCATAGATTTCCACCTAAATGCTAGGCAATAGCCGAGTTTAAAGTCTCGGAGAAAGGGTGGCAAAGGGATCCGGCCATTCCCTATTTAATCATAGATTTAACATGTTCTATTATGCTGGTCTGCAAATGCAAAGAAGTAAGCTTAATATAATCAGCATCGCACTGGCATGGGAAACGGTAAACACATTAATACAATTTATTTATAGGACGCTTCCAATAATTAGCTTACTTAATATTTTTCAATTTCCCCCTTTCCAGAGTAATATTAAATAAATAGGGCAGTTCAAAGGACCACAAATGTAAGGGAATTTGAAATCAGCAACATTTTTAGTGATACAATCATAATAAGGTATCACGGGTAACCATTATTAATAAATATTACCGTGATCTTATTGACTTTACACAATCCACTATGCTCGGAGAACTGATCAGAGCTCTAGCAACCAATATATAAATAATACCAATCTTGATAGGGTTTAATACAATACGAGGACGAGTTCATATACAGGCCCGTGAAAGTTAACATCCTGTAAATGGAAGTAGGAAAAGCACCTCTTGAACGTTCCAGAAAGACATGTAATAAGGAAAGACAGTTATATACGTATAGTAATGAATTTATTTATTTATTGATCGAAACAATGGCGATCTACTGTTTGCTTTCTATTCTGGACCGTCTTTAGCGTCTGTTAAATGTATTAAACAGACGCTGAAGAGAGTTCGGTATAGTAGGAAAAGTATAAGTCTCATTTTTATATTTGATACCGACGGTATCCATGCTGTCTTAATATTCTATAATTACATATATAAATACATATTACGCTTTTATTTTCTGTAATAATCGAGTACTCTGCTGGAGTTTTCTCTCACTAACCTCATATACAGGGTGGGCAAAAATAAGGGTCCTATTTTTAAAAATTCATAACTTTTTTATTTATTGATTTAAAAAATTTTTTTTTTTAGAATAAGTAAAGGACCCCTTCCGAAGCAAGCATGAGCCGTATTAGCCCTAAGGAACGTACCCTCATTTAGAAAACATTATTTTTGCGTAAAAAACTCAAAACAGTGTAAAAAACAATACTTTAGTTTTTGTAAGTTTTAAGAAGTGTTTTTCGGCTAAAATTTGTTTTGTTTATTTCAAAAAATCTCGGAAGGGTCAGTCTACACACACATAAAGTTTGGTGAGTTTAACTTTTATTTTGTGGAAGTTATTCAAATTCAAGTTATTCAAATTTAAAGATAGGACCCTTATTTTGGCCCACTCTGTATATATATATATATATATATATATATATATATATATATATATATATATATATATATATATATATATATGTATATATACATATAAATATATATACATATATATAAATATATATATAATTAATTTGTTATACATTAATTTTGAGTGCCTTAAAAGAAAACAAGGGCACGTGTTTCTGGCTATGAGCCGTCATCAGCATGACTACCAGGGCAGGTATTGAACGTCGATATATATATATATATATATATATATATATATATATATATATATATATATATATATATATATATATATATATATATATGCCCGTAGTATTGTGTATTAGCACAGGACCAGAATACGCCGCTACATTTTACAGACAACTTTTTATCGCCTATGAGGTTACGTAGATTTTTTTTGTTTTGTTAATACTGTTACTAGCGATAACGCAACGGTGTGTTTACAAGTGCGTTTATAATTTTTGACTCCCTGAGCAGTTTAAGAATATGTATTTATTTGCCCTTTATCGGAAGTCAAATACATTATACACACACACACCCACACACACACACACACACATATATATATATATATATATATATATATATATATATATATATATATATATATATATATATATATACATGTGGTTCTGGATATGAGCTGTCATCCGTGTTGTGTCCATATCTTCCTTTCATGAATGCAAAAATGAATTTATGAAAAAAAAAAGAGAGAGAGAGATAGATAGATAGATAGATAGATAGATAGATAGATAGATAGATAGATAGATAACTTCATGACACGTCTAGTTAGGGTCACACGAATCCAATCCTCTGCATATTCTTACACCGCTCAGGGAGCTAAAATAATAAACGCACCGGTAAACACACCTTGCCCTATCGCTAGTAAAAGCAATAACTAAACAACAAATTGACGTATATATATATATATATATATATATATATATATATATATATATATATATATATATATATCACAAAAAATACAAATGTAGATATACTTTCATATAAGAATAGTTATTTTGTAAAAAACATTTCATAATTTTTCTCGTGGAAATATAATTTTGTGTATATTTTTGTTCATTTGGTTTTGCTCTGAAGATAGTATGATGTTTAAAAATATATATATAAACATAAGGTACATCATTAGTTATATATGGCGGTAAAAATAATTTCGCAATTGTTCGCACTAATATTCATTTAAAATCATAGAATTACGACTGTAATTACATTTTCAATATATAAATGATTATTGTTATTTCTGATGACCTAAATGAAGAAAAAAATGTACTTTTTGTTTAGAATTTAAGATTCCTGACATGCTAGATTCTTCACATAATTTAAAATGGATTCGTCTGGATTCGTACATTCTCTATGCGCAAAATCTTTCGTAATAGTATTGCAGTAAATTTCTCATTTCTTTCACCCTTTTTCTCAATATATATATATATATATATATATATATATATATATATATATATATATATATATATATATATATGAGAAAAGAGACATATACGCGAAACGGTCCGTAAAAATGTACCGAAGTTTTGGATTAAATAAAAAACCCTGAAAAGTGAAATAAATCAAATCTTTCTCACTGGAATTTAGCTTAATATTATTTATTTATGTATGATCTGTTGTAAAATGTTTGCAATGATTTAGCTTTTACCTTGAAAAAATCGGTTTTATTGATAAACATGAAAGTATATACAAAACCACACATTTTCTTTCATTTATATACGTATATATTATATACAACGGAATACACATCGGTTAATATGATAATATGATATATATATATATATATATATATATATATATATATATATATATATATATATAGTGTGCGTATTAAGGCACCATTGTTTATTTTTGTAAAACATTGTTACACATAACAGAATGCCTCTGCTTATAAATACCTTTTCTTTTAATTTTTCTAATTATCTATTTTTACTAAAATTACAAATAATGATGCATGTTTTATATGTATCACTAAAGTTATCGATTCTTCGTCGAATTATATCCAAATGACGAAAAGAAATAAACAAAAATACTAAAGAAAAAAAGACAGATTTTTAAAAGCAGCCGAGAACGCGTATGTGAAGTCAGTTAGCATGAAAAAAGAACAAAGCAATGCATTCCCATGTAACATGTTAACTATTTAAATACCGGAACACCAGAATCAGTGTCACGAGATTAATTGCTACGTTTAGCATTTAAAAATAGAATTACTGATTTCATTTGTAATGTTTTTTTATTGTTGGTTGAGAGTTTTAATGAAGGTAGCTTCCAGTATTTAAAATTTTTAAAGTTGGGTTCAGAGTTTATTATTTGTATGTTATTAACTAAAATGTGTCTTAAATCATAAGAGGGGGCAGTTATGTTTTGTGCTAGAGTTTACAAGATGCATTGTGAGGCAGCTGAAGAACCGCACTGAAGAGCTGTGATACAGCGAAACAGTTCGTATGTGAATGACTATATAAACCTTCATTTCGTTGGTAGAGCTTATTTGTTAGGATATCGCCAACTGCCATTAGTTTTACGGCATAGCTCATTGGGTAAAAGTATATCGAGCTCCCGGTTTAGATTAAGATCTCACTTACATTCAATTAGTGTCGTATGATAGCGCTGTCAGCTTGACGGTTGCGTTTCAATCCCCGTTGAAGCACTTGCTGGTCTAGCCGCACTGAAGAGCTGTGATACAGCGAAACAGTCCGTATATGGATGACTATATGTATATATGTATATATATATATATATATATATATTAATGTCGAAATATCGTGTCGCTTGTATAGTCAAAGGTAAATTAGCAGTTACCCCTATCTACCATCTACATATAAACATCCGTAACTTCATTCAGTTTTAATGGAATATAGCGGCCCCAGGTCATATACAAATAATATTTAACGCCTGCAACAAAAATGTGTCAAACGATAATTGTGTTCATGGCGGTTGCGCCCATTTAATTTCTTGGTGTTTCAACAAGAACTTTTATACAATGTAATCTCAGTGTTTTCTCTATCTAAACTTTAATTGGCATACACTGATACGGCATGCGATTGATGTGTCAGACATGTAACGGTACTAGTGTAATCGCATATTTAAGGGTGTTTATCTCAAAACGCTGTAACTCTATTATCTTGAAATGTAAAATTCCGGCGACAAAAAGTCGCCTGATTTTTAAAAATATTTTAAAATAGAGAATTCCACTGTATGAATTTAATTTCATACAAAAGAAATAAACCTAGCTAGATATGTGTAAGCATTATATTTAATCAATCAAAAATAACACATAAATATAAATATATTACACTGATCTATTCGGTGAAAAAGTAAACTATAAGATTAATAATTGCATAAATAATTAATAAACCCCTTCATCTGTCACTTAGACATCGTTTAGTTTAATATCAAACAATCCTGAGTCCTTATATATAATCGTATCACAGTCCATAGTTTTCTTGGCATGCCGAGAGGAGACACAGGGCGTTTCCACGAATAATGGCGATAAAGAAGGGCTCGTAAAGCCAAGGCAATACGCGATTGTATCCGGTGTTGAATGTAATTAATAGACCAGGGATGCCGAAGAAGTCGCACGTGGAAGAGCCAATCACTCGACTCGTTTCCGCAGCAATCGGTTGAAATACAAATCTGTCGAGAAGATCGGGATATGCCATGGTAGATAACAGACTGTGTAAACATTAATTTGAAGTGCGGTAGAGTGGGTGAAAACACACCTTTCGTAATTGTAAATTTGGAATCTTGAAAACAGCTGTGATCGAATTTTTCATAAGAACTCATGAATTAGTTCAAGTTCATGAACTTGTAACATTGTAATGAATCCTACGAGAATCTCACAATTCGAATATAAGGAGAAAACAAAGAATCGCATGCACAAGCTTACATTTTAGAAATGAAACTTTGGTGTACCTATATTAGAGACGGGTGTGTAAGAATTGATTAGTTAAAGAAAATTTCCACCTAGGGTAAATAATTAGGGAGGATGGATTTTTTCCATTTAAGCTTAGATGAAGGCTGCGTGTCCTGAATGTAACCCCAGCGAAATTGTAAAGCCCAACTACATGTGTTGCTCTTCCTTTTCATCTAACATTCGTAAAAGCAGTTAATGACTGAATAAAAGGGCGACAGAGAGAAAGGATGGGCACATTGCCTGCTAGATCAGTTAATGGTGTCACTGCATAAGACGAACAGTTGGGCCCGAGG
>OY744516.1:211646365-211681365 GCA_963556195.1 Sepiola atlantica
TTATGCAACTAGCCTGAATCAATCAATTAGTTAAAAAAAAAATTAAAAAAAAAAAAAAATTAAAAATTTTCTCAACGGGGGTATGGAGGCTATTAAGGAGATAGGACAGAAATGCTAGTAACAGTTGAATTAATATAGGTGTTATGGACCAGGGTTGGATTGAAAAATTAAGCAGACTTACATTTTGATGCTAATGTGTTAGAGATCTAATAAGAATTACAGGGGGGTATAAATGGACCCAATTGGAGGGGAATTCAAAGATCGTAGTTAAAAGGAGGACAAAAAGAAGTTACAGGGGAAGATGTTGCAATTAGGAGGAGTCCAATATAAGGACGATATAGTGGATGTGTTGGAGATAATAAGGGGGGGGGAGAATAAGAGGCCATGAAGGAGTTTGTGGGTGAGTTTACGGACAGGAGAAAAAATGATAGATATAAGAGGTTATGAGTAGAGCTGAAGTAAAAGGATAATAGGAGCTATATTGCAGATGAGGTATAAATGTCTAGATATTAGATATGTTAATGTTCGGTTGGAAGTAGGTGGAATAATGTTAGTTCAATCTACTAAAGGTGTTACGGGTAGATATAGTTGTTAGGTGCAATGGGGAGGAAAGATTTATTAGGAGGGTAAATTAGTGAGATTAGGGGCGTTAAGAATAGAAGTTATAATGTTACCCTGGGATATAGTTTAGAGATGTGTCACATGCTAAAAAACGAGGGGAGTTATACATGCGTGTATGCGTATTGTGGTAAAAAGTATTGGAAAATAAGGTGCAATTGTGTCCAGAGGTATGCCACGATGTCTGTGGATAGTTTAACTAATTTCTATAGGTATGTTTATACAAGGGTTAAAGTATATTTTTATATTTATTATGTGTGTACGTATGCGTAGGTTAATTGCCATATTTATACGCCACTGTGTGTAGTTATATATGTGCTGTACGAAATTGTCCATGTATATGTGTGGGTAGTTATTTTTATATAGACATATATATATATATATATATATGGTATACCAGTATGTGATATTATAAGTAAAATATTAGTAGTACAAGCATTTACACATGTATGTATATATGTGAGTAGTTATATATGGGCGTACATTCTATGGTGAATCATATACATTAGTGTAGTGTCTGCAGACGTGTTTTGAACTAGTTAATTCAAAACCGTTAGAATAATGTAAAAAGAAGCATATATGTGTATATATATATATATATATATATATATATATGTTGTTATATATTATGATGAACTAAAACGTGGAATAGGAAATGGGTCGATTGGCTTTACGTGTATGTATACATTTATATGTATGAGTGGGTGTTGATTTTTTAATGTATATGTATGCTGTGTCCATTTTAGTGTGGGTGTGCATGTGTGTATATATATATATTTATATATATATATATATATATATATATATTCGCATTGCAAATAAAAGTCTTGCAAACCTTCAAATAATGTAAATGTCAGTCATATGAAATTCGATAAAATTCACATCATCATCACAAGAATATTTACTGTGTAAAACGCAGAATAAATATTATTCTATGTTATGAACCAATTTCATTTGTGGGGCATCAAGAGCTTACATAATGTTAGCCTATACTCTACGAAAGAGGACTGCCGTATAAATGTTCAAAGTCTCTAAGTTCCCTCTTGTCTCCATGGAAAAGAAATTAATATGGATAGAAACTACACACAGTATGCAATAGAGTGAGGAGAAATGAACGTAAAATAGAGTAAAACAAAATATTACATCTACCTCTAACTTTTTTTTTATTTTGATCATTTTCCATCATCAATATTCTTTATATTTTGAGTGAAAAAAAACTGTTGGAGAAAACAAACGGTTGCGATCGATTAAACAGCAACTTACAGCAAATAAAAGAGAATTATTGAATGCTATGGCATTTAAATCACAGAAGCGTCTTGATAAACTGCGTTATTTTTTACAAGGATCTAAACGCTTGTGTTTACAATACACCACTTGACTCACGTTTTGTAAACATAAGGAACATATAAGGCTTAATATAGCGGATAACATTTTCCCTGGAGCGCAAGAGTAAAAGTAAATATTACTGAGTTAAATAAATCAAATCTAATATCTTAATAATGGGATTGTTGAAACGTAGTTTACAAAACGCCTGTTTGTTGTACACTATGATCTAGTTAAGTGGGTTGTTTTCCGCACTCTAATATATCAGCTGTATTTCATCAGTGTTGTTTTTGTGTGCTGTCAATCCTTCTTTGATTTCAATTTCTCATAATCTGTTATAACGTTTCCTAGTGCCACTACAGTTATTCGTGTTATCGTGTTTTTATCTTCCATGTTCAATTCAGCATCGTAGCATCTTACATTTATAATTTACATGATGTCGATTATTCGGATGACTGTTCTCATCTTGAGTGTTATCATCACAACGTTTTGGCCGCTGTAATCGCCGGCATTCTTCAGGTGTATCTTTTCGAACTCAGATTCCCGAGTTCGACGGAAATATTCCAAAAGTGGAAGTTTTGGGGATTAGTTTGAGCTCTGGGTGTTTAGGCTAGTAGGTAGCATGAATAACTTATGTTTAATGAACGGTTTGAAAGGTTATTGGATAGTAGAAAATGCATATATATTTATTGAAATAATTGTTTACCTATGTTATATTTTACCCTTAAGGGATGACCTTGTGAACCAGATACATTTGATTTTCTATTGGGCCTGAGTTGTCTGGTAGGTTGGGTGGGTGTGTAATAATACTTTCTTTATAGCCGCTTTCGCGAAGAGATTTGTTGTAATATGGGACGACTTGTTGGAAAACCTCGGGCGTATTGTATTTTTGCTCTCGCATTCTTACGATCGAGAACTTTATTGATTTCTTTCTAACATACCCCGAAACACTATATATATATATATATATATATATATATATATATATATATATATATATATATATATATATATATCGTGAGTTCCGACAACATACATAACGGTGTTTTTATACATATATTTTTTCAATTTCATTTTATATAGTATGCTCCTTTCCAATTCACTATTTATTTTGCGTTGTGGCATCATGTTGTCTTTTCATATATATATATATATATATATATATATATATATATATATATATATATATATAGTATATTATTAAGCGTATGTTGTGTGTCTCGGAGTTTCATCGATCTGGCTAGAAACGAAAGTTATAGTGGAAGACCGACTTTCAGCATCAGTACACAAAGACTCCGATAAAAAAAAGCAAAAACACTAATATCCACTTCAACACAAGCGGTACACACTTTAGTTGTGTTTTCATTATAATGTATTGTGTGTCCGTTATGAGATATCTCTTGTTATTGTTTTTAGAATATTTTTTATTAATGTTATTTAAATTTTATTTAGAACGCGATTTTATTAGTGTTTAGTTTTTGTTTAGCCGTGTTTGTTTGGAAAGTATTCGCATAAGTGTTGTTTCTCTTCTTATCACGATTTCCAATATCTGTGGACTGGTTCGAGTGCATATTGCTAAAATACTGTGTTATATGGCCTACGATCGAGCACTATTTTTGCAACCAACTTATGAGGCATGCAAACCTGTTATAACCAGAGCCGAACCAAATTAAATATCAGATCGTAAACAAGCCAAGGGACTATCGAAGAAAATAATACTTACAATACATTCTTAGCATAACACTATAGTAATAATAAGTAGAACGAGTGTTATAGTTCATGCCTTATATATTCATATATATACATATATATATATATATATATATATATATATATATATATATTATCATCTATTATATATCTATCTATATATATATATATATATATATATATTATCATGGATTATATATACATATATATATATATATATATATTTATATATATATACATATATATATATATATATATATATATATATATATATATGTATATATATATTCCAAGATAAATGCCAGTATACTGAAATCATATTTTTTTAATAGGGTTAAGATGTAAATTCATATACACTAAATGTACAAAAGCAAAGAAAATCCCAGATTGTTACACTTTTATTGTCATTAAGGGTATGCGAGCACAACAGGGCTATGTATTTTACTGGTAGGAATTTTTCTTCAGTACACCTCACACACTCCATCCACTCATGCATAGAGATTTATACTGTGGTAATGTGATAATGAAATGGCTTGGTTGATATGTAGTCATACCCTTAATGACAATAAAATGTAAACATTTGGGAATTTCCTTGCTTTTGTACATTTAGTGTATATAAATTTTCATCTTAACCCTATTAAGACGTAACACTAAAATACCCCTTTAATTACACCTAAACTAAACATAACCTAACCCTAATCAAAGTTTATGTTTTAGTTTGTAAAATCGGTTGAGTTTATTTTTATTCTGTAGAAGATGTTCTACGGAAAGTCTGATCTCTATACGTCACGAGTGCATATTTCTGGATATCTAGACTTACCCTACTCTATTTACACACACAAACATCTGTATCCCAAAACATTAAATCTGGTTTCCGCACTTCTCCTCTCTTAATAAAAAAGAAAAAAAAAATATTAGAGTAGTTAACACACACCGCGTTTGTGCTATTGTACCATCTCATTTTACATTAAAGTTGTATAGGAGAGGGATCCTCCACTCACAAAGTTAATCGTATATGTTTTAATTCCAATTTTGCTGATATTTTTTATATTTAAATACTTATTTTATCTACCACAGGCAGCGCTAGGACACGGGTCCTGCTAGTAAACAATATTGCCGAAGATCAGATAAACATGGTATCTTAGGTTTCAATCTCTGAAGGCGAACCCAGACGAACAATATACAGTTTGCGTTTAAGTGTTATTTATGTTTATAAACCGCTCACATGTTTTAAGGCTGTTTATTAATATAAATAAAACTCAAAAGAATACTGTATAGTTTTCGTCTGGGTCCGCTCTTTCTGCTTTAAACCTAAATCCTGATCCGGTAAATTCATTACTATATATATATATATATATATACACACACACACACACATATATATATATATATATATATATATATATATGTATATATATATGTATATATATATAGATATAGATGTATATGTGTCTGTAGGTCTGTGTATGTGTGTGTATTCAATCGAAATACAACAAATCGAATGTTTGATTATGTTCTAAAAACGTAGTAACTATTGATGCCATAACAGACAATTTACTCACATGGTATTAATGATAATATATTTATATGTATATATACATATATATATATATATATATATATATATATATATATATATATATATATATATTTATAGATTATTGTTTCATATATACTTACTAGAATAAATACTCGTTTATGTTGTGTGTTTCAACTTTTGTTGAATTGATCATTTTAAACACATTTCGATTTATGGTGATGCTCTGATCGATAATTAGAACGGTATAAAACACAATTGTTTAATGTGAGATTCGAAGCCACTATAGCACACACTATTTTAGTCCAAGTGTACGCTTTATTTACAGGCCAGCGATCTCACGAAAGAAGTTTGTCTTCATAACATACTTGGTTTGGTGGAAGAAATCTTAACTTCTCGAAGATCTAAAATAGTTTGAGTGTTAGAAATAAATTAAAGAAATAGAAAGAAATAGAAATTTAAGATTAACAAATCCTTTTGAATTAAATATATATAAGTGAACATTTATTAAATATTTTTACTAATTTTCCATCAAATTCATAATTGTGTTCTCTTCAAATTAAACAGTATGTCAGATTCGTGCGATGCTTTTACGTTTGTAGATCGACTAAAATGACACGCTACAAATGTCAGAACATTTATTTCAAGTGTTATTTTTTTTATTTAGATTTGTGAGTTTTCTATCAAGTGCAAGAAATGATGCCACCGATAATGACACCGGATGCTGATTATAAATATGTGGTCGGTTTGCCTATTAGATAAACACACATACACACATATAACTTGCTTTATATAAAAAGATTAAATGCGATTTGCTTTATCTAGAAAAAAGATAGATAAGAACCATGCTTAAGTGCCCATTTTCATTCTGCGTTATATTTCTATAATATTGTTCGCAATGGAAGTAAATTCTAATTTAGAAATGATATCCTTCTGACTTGGCTAATTTGAAAGAAACATTATTCTATCCGATTTGGACATTTCGTTTGTTCTCAGTAATTATAAAGCACGGTAGTCTCCAAACTGGTTATTCTTTTAATAGTCAAACATTACTGAGTATTATAGCGTTTGTAAAGAGAAATATATTGATATGTTCTTTTGTGGAAATAGAAATTGTAATGAATGATTAGATGGTATTCATGATTTTCGTTTCATTAGATTGTGTGTATAAGTAATGCCACTTTATCAATGTCTCGCCGGAATCGTTTTTGATTTTACTTAAGATAAAAAAAACACACACATAGTTATTGTCGTAAACTCTAACTGATTGGCCATTCATACGTTGATGATATCTGTTGAGATAGTACTGACTAGAATAAACACATAACATAATTCACGGAATCAAATATTGAATTGATTTGCCTGAATAGTCTGTTCGGAATTCTACATATTTTGATATAATAATAAGTGATACTATGTAAGTCACACATAGACAATACTACTAAATGAATGAGTGTGATGTGACTGGGAAATATGTAATAACGTAGCGAGAATCTGTGTCGTCTGTCGATAGTGTCGTAGTATAACGTGACGTGGCAAAATAAAATACTATATTATATCTATTTGTGCTGTCTAAGATATGGGGCAGAAGTGTTTCAAAGTATGTATTCACTGTCACTACATTGACGACTCATAATGTTAAAAAGGATTTAAATAAAAATTAATCTAAGAAAAATAATTAACCGAAAAGTATGATTGACCTGTTGTTTTTACAGCGTGATAACCAATGCAGAGAAAGAGAGTATGCAACAACTACTCCAAGTGCTACTACGAACAACACCATACGTCTAAAATGAAGCTACATGACAGTGAATTGTTATATCTGTTGACGTTGCAAAAGTTCGTCCGCTGTTCTCCAGACGACTGCTTAAGGCATTGATTCTCCTACAGCGTTAACATGCTATGTTACAAAAGAAAGGCAACACATTATACTGATGTGAGTTAGTAACATATAAACATGTCTGTTTAGTAAATAATGAAATATGACATGCAAGCAATAATATCAAGGATAAGATGTTATAGCTCTACCTTAGTTTTACTTGCAGTATTTGTCTTTAACTCTCGCATTGCCCACTCTATCCGACCTTACATGGATAAGTCTGGCGACTATGTCTGATTATTAATAAAATAAAACTTGTTACAATGGAGACACATACAACGGATAACGAAAACTGATATTTCTTATCTAGCTGTATTTTTCTGTTTCTTGGTTGAGTCAAATTGTGCATTTACCAAGTTTTTCTCACATTTCAAGCTTTCAAACCAACTCTCAAGAAATGTTAGTGTCACTATTGAAAAGGTGTTATGTTAGAGATTTGCATTATCTTTAATTTTTGTTTTCTTTTAAATAATGTGGATTCTAATTACAGCAATGCGTTATGTTGACATGCCATTTAAGCGAAGTAATGAATTATATTGCGAAGCGTGATGTATATTTTTGAATTTATAACACAATATACAAAACTATATAATTACTAACAGGAATTAATAATGATAGAAAAACACCGATGAGTATCCATACTACATTGATATATCTGATAGTTAAACATTGTTTACTTATATTTATTTCTTTTACGAAATATACGCACGTTTTGGTTAATTCATATCGAAATGCAACAAAGAGCAATTAATTTATGAAGATTATCAACATAATCTTTTATTTTACTCAAACATGACAGGAGATAGTTTTATACATACTATAACCGTTTTAAAATGCCAATTTAATAGACTTCATTCGACGAATTACACGCTCGATTGATACAGTATGGATGGTAGGAATAACAACCAGAATAGACAAAACACTACTAAAATAATTGAATAAAGAGGTAGTCAGCCTACATTGTAACGCATTATTCCTCTATTGTGTTCTTAAAAGGCTCTTTCTGGTAAGCTTGGTTCGAGTCCAGGCGATTGAACGGCAGTGGTTATGTTTGCTTAAAACGATGCTACCTGTATCTGCTTATTTATTACTTTTCACATCAAGTGACGTCATGCCTTGCCTTGGCAACCTTCTATTAAAACAAAGTAAATAATGATATTTAGAGCTTTAAGAGTAAACCAAGTGCAGCATTGAATAAAGTATGCAACACAATTAAAAGTGTGTTCTTCACAAAGTGAGGCTTGCCAGAACATAAGAAATATGGTTTCCAAAGCTGTAATATGAAATACCGAATTTGCAATACTTAACAGGATAGACATGCCACTTGTGTATGTGAAAGTCCATTCTTTGTTATGTTTAAGTCAATGCTGGGTTTACTATTACATGTCAGCAATTATCAATCTGGTCAGAATCTATAATTTCCTCATGCAAAGAATTTTTAATTGAATAATTTCATAACTATACGACTCTTAGTATTTATATAGTTTCGTCTATTATACGATGAATAATGCAAATATGAGCAATGTTGCCTATACTATTAAAGAAAGGGGAAAGTATAATATCAGAAACACAAATATTAGTCTATTGTGATACTATATATTTCCACATGACAGTGTAGGTATGGGACAAAGTCTTATCTGAGCTTTACTTCTTCATGTTGTCTAAAGTTTACCCGAGGTTATGCCATTGAAACGTTGAACATTTCAAACTTTTTCATGTTCATATTTTTTTGCGGTGGTTACTGCTATCTAACAACATCAGATACATAGACCCAATTTGAATAACCGAGTCTCTACCCTAAACAGAACGGACGTTATCGCTAAAAGTGTTATTTTCATTTTGTCGTGACTTTTAGTTTGACCTCAATGCTTCAAATCATACTAGTTCTAAGGTAAACCATAACCGATATTCTAATAAAGTTTGGTAACGAGTGGTCACGCACGTTAGGTTGTAAACAAAATAAAAAAAGAAGTTGACCGAACGCATAAACCCGGTGAAGATAAAAGTGTCAATATTTAAATGTTGTCAGTTTCTGAACAGACAACACACAATAGTTATGAATTATCTATACCTATTTTATATATTCAATTGCATTACTTACATGTATTGTTTTTGTATCTGTTTTCATGCTAATTGATAAAAGTACTTTCAATTGAAATCTATACTATGTACACTAAGTTGATCCGTGAAATTTACACGGTATTATCATTTTCTCGTTCATCTGTTGATGAGTTTTTAGTAACTACTTCTAACCTAAGCTACATCAGACTACATTTTACAGAAAAGGATTAAATTAATCTAAATACAGATATAATATATTTACTAAAATCAGACTTACGAACTAGCTTGTTCAAACTGTTGACGGTGTCTACGGTCTTGTCCACTGTATCAGATCTTAAATCTAACACATCTAACGACGAGATCTCTAATGATTGGTCGGAACTCTTATTTGTTCGGTTAGATAAAGCGTTGTCTTACTCCGTTGGTAGGCATTTACATTGTGCTGTGTCCGACAGATGGTGCACAATCAAACAGGAATACATCTATACATACATACATTTCTGATGTAGAAAATATATATATTATTGCTTATATAACATCGCGTGTCAATTCCTTAACTAATATATAAGATAGTCATAAAGCTTTAAAATAATTATATGAATCTTTGTTCTTTTCAGGACTGATGCTTTTCTGTCTAAGATGTATTCCCCATACAGAAAACACCCCTTCATGTAACCGATTCTGACCATTAGTTCCGTGTTGACCCACGTTTAACACTCGAAAGTTTATATATCAAACCGACTCTTAAACATGGGTTTGCGTCGACAACTTAAATCCGCTTATTACGAATATGCAGGTGGGACTTTCCTTTTGCGCGCACAATATGACATCTCAAACATTTCAAACAAAAATCATATCGTCGGTCGCAATTTGGAACCAATCATTGTACTATAATATCTATGAAAATAGACAGCTGTGATCATATAGAAATTCATATGTAGTACCAATTTATATACAAGTAAAATAGAACAGGACTTACTTTTGAAATATCTTGAAGAATCATGTTCATTGTAAGGCATGTAATCAACGTAGATGACCATATATTTTCCATTTGCCAACAGACCAATGTCATGTAGGTTGCACAAGAAGTCTGCAATTCCATTCTGTTTTCCCAGGAATACGTAAACTGAAATTAGAAATATAGTTAGAGACATTTAATAAATTAATTAAGCATTTCAAAAGATGGGGTATATCAATATAATAATTGGAAAAATAGGCTATCCTGTATTTTTATGGAATGTATGTGTCGCAGACAGGGTTCTAAGTCGGTGGCATTGTTCTGAAATTAAGTACGCATTACCCATTTTTAAGCGCGAGCAAAGAAGTAAAGAATGTATATCGAACGGCTCTCTTTATTATTCAGTTATAATATAATGGTAGCAACCTGACTAAGAAAACAGCGTAAGTCTCACCCTTGAAATGATGGAAAATTGTGAGATTTGGCGGGAAATAAATCTTGGTCTATCTCTTTCATATCGTGATAATTCACGACTGGTTTGTAAGCGAGTGCAGTGTTTTTGTTTATCATTATGATTTTGTATATTTAAATTGTTTATTTTTTATTGATAATTTATGTACAAAAAACATAAACATAGTAAACGTATAAATGACGAAACTTATTTTGCTCGAAAAGAATCTGTGTTAAATCCAGAAACGGCATCGCATTTTAACTAATGAGTCAACACTTATCATAGTCACTTGATCGTAAAATAGATATGTACCTAAAAATAATGTTTAACTAAGCTGCCGCTCACGAAAGAGTGTGTCACCAATATTGTGGACAAGGGCGACACTGCAGCCATATTGTTCTTGTTTTTATTCTAATGCATTTTAATCTGTTTAGTATTTGCTAGTATTTCAAAATCTTTAGTTTGAAAGTTTTTCTACCTCGATTTCTACGTGGAAATATATCATATTACTCCATCAGTAATATTAATAGTAATACACGAAATATTTATTTGTAAGTTGTATGTACTATTAAAAGTTAACTTTGCTGCTGATTAGAACTATGGCGTCAATTTCAATTCATGGTTTCTGATGATAAGAAATATGCCTGTCATCCGAAAAAATAGTCCAAGAAGGATGAAGTATTTTGTGAAAGAAATCAATTCGAATACAATAGTACTGTTATTAAGAAATTGAGCTAATTGTAACGAACGAAGATGGCTAAATAAATAAAACAGTGAGTTAGTATAACGAAAGATCTCGTTTTCAAAGTTCGAGATATACACCGGCTTGATTTTATTATATAGATTTGATGAAGTAGATAAAATCAGTAACTTAGCACATGCATATTGACAGCGTAAAAACTCTGCTAACTAATGCTGGATTTAGTTTGATTATTACATATATTGTTTTAATGTTTATCATAACCAAATAGTGTAATCATTTAATACGACGCAATCAACATTTATAAACGGATATTTAATAAAAATAAATGTTCTCATATGTATTCCTCTGTAATTATGTAAGATTCCGCGACCCGCAATAAGCATTTCACTTATACTGCACAATAATTAAGCTGATATGTAAAGGAACGACATTTTGTTCGGTGAACGTCATAAACCTTGTTTTCTTAAGCGATCTGCTCAAGTTTGTACTTGGATAAATGTTGCAGTACATTCCCTACTTTTCCGAAGATCAAGTGTGAGTATTTTCGTGTTAAGTAGATGGGGATGATTACATCGTGACCATATTTTATCTAACTTAAGTCATTGAACTTTGCTGTGACTCTGAGTTGTGCAAACTGCAGAGAATAAACGATCGAAGGGCAGCGTTGCTATTTATCCGTACCATAAATGACGTATAAGCCGCACTACAATTATAGAGGAAACTGAATTTTTATAATTTCACTCAGAATATCTTCTACTTCAAGTCGCTAAGCGAACCAATAAACCGTCATTCATATTACATTCTTGCAAAAGCTTAGTATATTTTACGTCAATCATACTGAGTTAATATTTACTCATGGCATTATCTATTTGTTTATCTTGATTATGCAACAATGAAAACACGATAAAGATAGTTTTCGTATTCTTTGGATGTTCAGCGATCAAAATCTCATTTAAAATTCAGCGTTACTAACAGACGGATGACGGTGCGACTGACGGAAATATGGGACCCTTTTATGGATAAGCTTGGCGCAATTAAACGTCCTATTTCAAATAAACGCTCTACAGACACATTGCAATGCTACTTAAAACTCAATATTGCCGAACGACTAAAATTTCAATATCAATTTAAACGTGACCTACTAACGGGTTACGAACAAAGGGGCAAGAGTTTTATGTAAATGAATAGACGCAAATATTATATTCAAAGTTAGGCTTGATAGATCAACGGCACATCTACTGCTGAATGGAGGGTTTTATTGAAATAAGTAAACGTACTTTAGGATTGTATTTCAACCAGATTGACTTAGAGAAATAACATTCCAAAGTTCAGCGTTATATTTCGACGAAAATTATACTTACACCTGACAGAAGGAACAATCTGCGATAGAAGTGTAGCACTTGTTTTGTCTTGGGTTAGTAAATATAAGTCATTCTAGACATTTAAAAAAAAATTGTCTTAATCAAGATTGTCCATTTTTTATGGGCTCCAGATTACTAACAGACTTTGTGTTTACATTTTCCGACGTGGGAAGACAGGCAAATAGGAAATCTCACGCAGATGATTGTACGTTTCTAAACACTAGATTATATCAAGAAGATTATATTAAACGTTTAAGGTTCGCAAGAGATATTGTTTGCAGTGCGTTATTAGCATTGAAAAAAGATCGCAGGAATCACGAAGGAAACTCTCAGAGAACTGTTTTCGTTACCATTCTCAAGATTCTTAGTGCATATCAAACATGTATAATTATCTATATCTATCGTTCTCCCTCTTTCTCCCTTTTTCTCTCTAACTCACTCTCTTTCTCTTTCTCTCTCTCTTTATTTATCTCTCTCTCTCTCTCTCTCTCTCTATATATATATATATATATATATATATATATATATCTGTGTATATGCAATATAAATTCTAAGGGTGCAAATGGCATAGTTTATAATAGATTTGATGCAAGGCCTCGAGTGTATATCTTATTGGTTAAAAAATAAAATCACAAAATAGCACATAGTACGTGTGTGCTTGCGAAGGATTTCGCTTTTCAGCATTACGAATCCAACGGTCCCGATGTACTCACGTTTGTTATGTGAATAAGACGGGTTCGACAATATTTGTTTGGTGATGTTGATTTATTCAAACAGAAGTCAACATTTTTATACAATGTAACAAGAAAAAATCCATGACGATGGAGTAACGGTGGTAGAAATAATTGAGTTAAAAAAACCATTTAAAGCTCAATTTATTTCTCCAGGAGCGGTCACTTATTCTTTTTTGCTACCAACCATGCCGTTTATCTCCCTACTCAATACTTTCCCACTCCCTCGCTCATTCTCCTCACCTCACGTACCTACTATACAGACGACCTACTCTTCCCATTCTTCCTCTCTCCAATCCTCTAGCATATTTACTATACTCATCATCTATTTTTTCTTTCCTCTTACAACCATTTATCCATCTTCTTATAGAGTTGTTTCTCATCATATTGTATAAACATCTTGCATTCTTTTAAATAAAGCAACATCACTAAATTAATATGGTAATACTCATCGACCGAAATACCTTGGTCCAGCTATAACCAATTTTACATTTTTATTCTGAAATTTTCATTTCATATTTACGCCTTCGTATATATATCTATATATACATATATATATGGAGAGAGAGAGAGGGAGAGATAAGTAGAGTAATTAAATCAGTGTTCCACATTTTTTGTAAAATACATTTAAGAAAAAAATTTCTGCCTATCCTCAAAAAACATTTTTTCTTTATAACAAAATTCAAGATGTTTTTAAAAGATATTAGCGATAATTATTTAAACAAATAAAACTAAAAAAACACAGGGGCAAATGCACACCGCTAAACATCGGAACTGTTCTCTTCGTTGGAAATAATTATCAATTTTAATCCACATATTTTACTTAATTATCCATTTCTTTATCAACATATACAGGGTGAGCCAAAAGTAGGTGGACAGTAAAACACATTTTTTGTCGAACCGTAAAAGGCAGACTTCAAAGCTGTGTAAATCAAGAACGAAAACAGTTCGAACACATGCGTTGATGACATTTAATTTTCATTAATATAATTGTTTTATTACATGTAATTGTACGTATAAGTGATCTCTAAATAAATGTGTTTTACTGTCCACCTACTTTTATATATATATATATATATATATAAATTCTTTGTAGAATGGTAGGAAAAATCCCAGCAGAGTGCTCGATTAATTAAGAATCAAAGTTAAAAATTAAGAGCATAATATTTATTTATTCTGGTACAGAAAAATTAGTACAACATTCGTACCGTCGGTTTCAAGCACGGAAGGTCTTACCCATCCGGCTCTCTTCAGCTTCTGTTGTCATGACAACAGAAGCTGAAGAGAGCCGGATGGGTAAGACCTTCCGTGCTTGAAACCGACGGTACGAATGTTGTACTAATTTTTCTGTACCAGAATAAATAAATAAATATATATATATATATATATATATATATATATATATATATATATATATATATATATATATATATCCAAGCTGAATAGACATAATTTATAATTCAAGAGCTTATATAAGTAAGCAATATATGAAGCAGATTCCAGCATTTATATCTTTATTTTATTTGTGAGGGTGGGGGAAATCGATCTACACGAATATTTTCTTAATTAATTTTCGATTCTTTTCTATTGAAAAATTAAAACTTGCAAAATATTGATTTTCGAACCTAAATATAAAAATGTCTGTCAAAAATTAATCTATTTACTGGAAATAAAGATATCGTCGCTAGTATATGTTTTTATATTGTATGCATATGTATGTATATAAAGTTTTATATATATATATATATATATATATATATATATATATATATATATATATGTATGTATATATATTTATCAAGTCGAAATATATTAAAAATATTAACACAAAACAAACATTTTTTCAAAAAGTGCTACATACAAAAATAGGGGTGTAGTGTTCCATAATATGATTTTAACAGACACCAGATGCTAGAGAGAAAACGTGCTTAAACGATTTTTCTTGTAATTCGTGACTTTGTATGTCTTCTATTTACTCTTTTTTTTCTACTTCACTTTTTGGTTTTACTTGAGACGGTTTCAATAAAAAATATTGCAATTTCATTTTTTGTCAACAGTTCTAAAAAAATGTAAATACATATAAACGCGAAGTGATTAGCATCGACTGTACTAGTGTTTATTAGATTATATATATATATATATATATATATATATATTTATATATATATGTATATGAAATTATCTTTGATATTGAGCTTATATATATATATATATATATATATATATTTGAATTGAATTTTGATTTGGCTTTTGCTTTCTCTAATTCCTTTCCATTCTCCTTCATATATATATATATATATATATATATATATATATATATATATATATATATATATATATATATATATATATATACACAATAAGTAGTGTTAGAAGGCGGAGACAGTGCGTTGATTAAGTGACACCGGCAGTACGTGCAATTGTAAACAATCAAATAGTGGAAATATAAGAAATCATTTCTTTCTAAATAATTCTATTATATTTACCAGTGTTAAGTTCGGACCGTGATGGTAGAGTGGTGTTAATTCCTGTAGAATTCATTGCATACAACACATCGCATTCTATATATATTCTAGACCAGCATTCAACACTAAACTTAGCACTCTTGCAAACTGCTTCATCAACAACATAGGGTTATGCAACAGCATATATGCCATATATAAAATACAATCTGCGGTATGCAATGAATTCTACATCGGCAGTACAGTGAGACCAATGCACATACGTATCAAAGAATACGTAACCACCAATGCATCGTCTAATCAGAAATGCATAGAAGATTGCCACAACGCCACCAAGGACATATGAATCAGGATATTAAAAAACGAAATAGACCAGGGAAACCTCAGACTTAAAGAATCGATACTAATAAAAAAATGTAACCCGAGATTAAACAGAAGAGCCGAGCTCAATTTCAACTTCTTAGTATAACCACACACGACAAACATCACCTTACACATTATAACACACGATTACGTATTGTAATAATATTAAATAAACAAATAAAACAAGAATGAAGATAAATAAATAAATGAATTAATGGGATGAGTCAAACTAGTTTACACTTTTAAGGGACATAACTCCAACAAACACAGCTTAATCCATTTAAGTTACCTAATCGGACTTACCATACGTCAAATCCCACGCATATAGACCCAACAATTATAATTAAGAAGAGCAATTCTAAACACTGCACATAATAATAATCACTGGCAAAATAATATAACAATATTTAAATACACCTAACCACTTAATCTACTCACTCCTCAACGTTCATAAAATAAGAGAAAAAAAAGTTTCGTCGAACCTAAACATCTATCTATCTATCTATCTATCTATCTATATATATATATATATATATATATATATGCATATAATTATTTATACATAGTATTTGCAAATTAACCCATATTAACATGTGTTTCATGCCAAACCTGCAATCATCAGTATGGAACCAGACAATCCCTGCCGATCACACGGTTCGAACCTCAATACGAAAATCATATTTGACTCAGGAGTCAGAGTGAAATATATATGTTTGTTAATCGGGTTGATTGTTTGATATTTGAAACAATACGCATCGTAACAAACTCCTGGAAATATTAGTGTATATCCTGGCTTTTTCGTGGCAAAAAGGCTTGAAAGAGATAGATTAACAGATTAAAGGCGAATTACTGGCGCATTTTAGATAATAGAGTTCTTCGATAATTGTCTGTAGGAGTAGAGCCATTTTGAGTTCGAAACCATGGTAGATGCGTCTTCTTTTCTATGTCTGTGCCTACCTATCTAGGCGAAGAAACTGATGTAAAACTGGTGTCTGAACATAGTATATGTAATCTTGCCCTAGCGTGTTATCGGATAATAATCTTGGATACTGCAGAGTGGTATTCCTGCTGTACAAGCGTTTGTCAATATAATCGAATTGGGTAAGGATGTCTGTCTTCGATCCTATCCGTCACCCACACATGATAAATGGCTTATTGCGATGTGGCAAAGTGCGAAAATATTACAGGTTGTATGCACATTGGTAGACTTCTGTACAAAAACGGACATTTTTACAGGTCACTCAGATCTGCAGTAGATCTAAAATGACATATCCGGAGTCACAAAAGAGAATGTTTTGTTTGCTAATGAATCACTACTTGTTAAGATCAACATCTACAAAATCCTATATCACTACAAGGCAACCATCCACATCTGGGCTGGTGCACCATCCACTTGTCTCTCTCTCTCTCTTTCTTAGATTAGGTTAAAAAAGAGTCGCTAATTTAATAAATCCCTCACTATCCTGTAAGCTCCAGCCTCTGGCCCATCACTATAATGTTTCATCCTTGTGCTTGTTTTACAAGTACTTTTCTTGGTCCAATAAACTTTCTGATCTGGTGTCCCCTCGACGTAAATACACAAGACCAACCCGATTACCAACTAAATTCCATCCATTCACTGTGAAGTTCCACAGATGCCGGAGAGCCTTCTCCTCGAATAGCTTATTTCCACGTGCTGTCAGCTTCTAGGACTCTCCCCCTGCTCCCTGTTTTCACAAGTGTACCCACATGGATAAATTTAAAACTTATATGAACTAACATCTCGCCGCACACCTTCCAATGAAGGATGCCCCTTAAAACCAGCACGTCTACAGGGGCAACCTGACTTGTTTAGGGTGAACTAAAAAGGGTCAATGAGATTGATGGATAGTCAGTTTTGTGAAGTATACTACGAAAGTGTTTGCAATGGTAAATAAGAGCAACAAATTGTGATTACATATATAGACGGTTTATGACAATAATTTGTTGATATTGGATTTGAAAACGACCATACTATTGTTTTTAATATTTTATTTTTATACTGTTTCCTTGTTGCTTAATTAATTCCGTCAGTTTATTCATGATAACATAATTCGGCACTTTTTTTAAAACATAGTTCACCCCAAACAAGGCAGGCCGCCACTGTAGACGTAAGAGGCTACTGAGAAAAAAGAAAAGGGGAGAAGGTTGAGGGGTCAACCTAAATTGGGATCTGCGCAGCGAGATGTTTGTTTACATTAGTTTTACATTTCTGCATGTCAGTACTGTCGGGGAAACAGGGGGCATGGGGGGAGTTCCAGAGGCCAGCAGCATGAGACAAGAAGCTATTTGAGTAGAAGGCTCTCCGGCATCTGGGGTCCTCCACAGTGAATGAGTGAGATTTAGTGATTGTCGAGTTAGTCTAGTTAATTTACGTCGAGGGGGCACCAGAGTAAGTGATAGTTATCCGGAGGATTACAGTACTTACTGAATTAGTTCAGATTATCAACGTTTATCCAGATTAACAGAATCAGTTTCAGAAATAGCCTGTTTACGATTTGAAAGCCGCGCATAAATGTAAAAGAAGATAAACGACACTAAGCTAAATTAAGTTAAATTATGGTTAGGTTTAGAGTATAAAAAAATCCCATAAAAATTAAATTGTTAAAACTTCCTCATGAAAATTTAAACAGGCAAAATGGGGCTTTGGAATCGTAAACAGCTTCTGACATTATCGGGACGGACTCAGGATTCTCCGTCGATAATCGAGACTCAATTAGTAAGTACTGAGATCCTCTCGATTCACATTGCTTACAAGTAGCAACAAATCTTTCAATATATACAAAAATGTAAACCGTAGCATTTGGGTAGATATCTGAGTCTAGTTGTTGTTGTGGGTGATGGGGCTTATGAATGTGCGCCTTGTTATGTACAAAAGTAAAAAGATTGGATATTCATTTCACAAAATTGTCCTTAAGTAGAGAACATTAATATTGTAAGATTTGTTGAAAACTAAAAACCGTGGGAAATATTCCGAATGCAGTACGCTAAAGAAACTGCGATGTGAAGAACAAAATAAAGAGGTTCGGACCGCGGGGATCCCGTGCGCATGCAAACATAAGCAACGCGTATATAAATAATGTTAACAGAAGAACATCAAGGAAAGCCAAATTGATTTCTAAAGGACACTTTTTTTCCATGTTTCTCTTAAGTTATACGGTTAACTGTTCGATCCTGTACTTAACGTTCTCATCCTTCTTAAATGATTTAATTTGTTAGAATTGTTGGGTTAAGCAAGAAATAGTACAAAAATATAAAATAATGTTTGAAATAATTTATTTTGAATATTTATTTATTTAATATGAAACAGTAATGTGACAATAAAGAGGAACACTCAGCATCAAGAAATAACTGTTCCGCTACGGAGAAGTACTAGGATAAAGCGACCAGCCACCGTAGTCATCTTGATACGGTGCGTCGATGACCTGCTCGATCATGCCTTTTGCTGAATCCTGATTTTGTGGACTTCCAGTGATCTCAATCTTCCTTTCGCCGCTGTCATCATGGCTGGTCGCTTTATCCTAGTACTTCTCAGTAGGGGGACAGGTATTTCTTTATGGGGAGTGTACCTCTTTACTGTCACAAGTAAAATGAATGCTAAAAGTCAAGAACAATACGGACAAGTTTTAAATAATGGAAGGTTGAGAGAATATTGTCGTAAAATAGACGAGATGAAATAATTGATAGACTATATCTTAAAACTAAAAGAAAAACATTTTTAAGATCTGTCCGTTCATCTACAGTGACATGCCTGTTAATATTGCATTTATATTTCTGCATTTTAATAGAGTTGGAGAGACCGGGAGCGGGAAGAAAATTCCAAAGAAAGGTGGTTCGAGGAAAGAAGCTACTAGAGTAGAAACGTTCCATTATCTGGTGAGCTTATCAGTGAAAGGATGTGATTTTGCTGTTACTCGTCTTGCTTAGGGCTATTTACTTTGAAGGGGTACCAGAGCAGTACGTTCGTCGGAGCACATTCCGTAAAAGTGCGTGTAAACCAATCACAGTGAGAAACATCGCGGTTATCGGACGGAGGCTGCAGCTTAGAAGACAGAGTGATATCTACTAGATTAGAGATTCTGTTTGCATCTTGTCGCAGAGGGAGAGACAAGTGATTGCTAAATTAGCCTATGTGTAGCAAAACTACTCTATGCATGGACGATCTTTGGCTTCATAGATATATAGCTTACTGACAAGTGTGAGAAGTTTTCTAACCGATATATGGAGCCTATATTATTTGCAGTGTATTTAATGTAAGGCCGAGGAGTTTGAATGTTTGCTTTCTCTAAAACTGTTTTACAAGCCTAACAATCAGTGGTTGAAAGGTTTCTTATAATTGTTACAGGAAATATGCACTGTCGTTGTAGCATTGAATTTAATAATCCATTTTCGGCTCTATTCTCCTACGAAAAACGATGAAAACGCAATTTAAAAGTAAACGGTTACAATGTAATACATATGCTTACAACGCAGGGAAATACTAGTTAATACCTACACATAACAACACCAACGAAAGTGACATACCTATTGAAATTGCAATTAGAACCTTAGCGTGTTTACCAACCAAAATGATATTGCAAACACGACAGAGCAATTAAAATGCGTGCTATATTCAAAGTTAATTTTTAAAAGATGCTAATTAATTGCCAGATAATTGTAGACAGGATACCTACGACCGATAAAACAAGTCTGTGCTAATTAATATATTAGCCAAGCTTACCACATTATATCTGATATCTTATGTGGTTTTCCCATTTTTAGATCTATGACTTGTTATTTATTGTCTGCCTACATCTATGGATTAAGCGCAGCATTTATCTGGCACGTCTATACTTGGAGTGTTATGCTTCATAATTCAGATCTCTACAAGAACCAATCCTATTTCAAATGTAAGCATAACAGACCGACGAAAATTTTCTTTTTACCATCAGCGTGACAGATCTATCAATGGAAGGTGTGTACATATGTCCCCAGACGCACTAAAATAAGATTGTTCCATTCAACCTGCGCGTTCAACGATGATAATTCTATTCTAAATGCTATGTCAAAGAATAATGGTTTTAATCGATATCCGACTGTATCGACGGACCTAAAAACAATCTAACATTAATATAAAGAAATATACAATGTTTCCGACAACAAACAGAGCACTATCAGAAGAAAAGATGAGGGTAATGCTACAAGTATGTATTCGTGAGAATCAGACTTGCAACCTTAAAATAAAGAAAAGGGTAAGAGAAGGTTAGACACTTAATTTAGATAAGAGTGTACATAAAGAAATATATCTCATGAAAAGAAGTAGATAAACCATATTGAATGAAGAGAAAAGAAAATCGAAATGAGTTAAGGCTTGAGAGTAGCGTCAAAGCAATATAATAATTAGATTTTTGGGTGGTTGGGGATTGTAAGTCCGACAAAATATCTTTAATTTGAGGAGAGTCAAATAAGGGAGAGAAAACTTTAATTGCAAGTTTCAACGACGATTTATCTTAAAATGGATGTTACAATTGTAATTTTCTAAAAAAAATTTTTTAAAAAGGTATACATAAAAGGATAATTTAAGAATAAAACAATCATACCGCATTCGGCACCAATGAAAATAAAAATGATTTTGAAAAATAAAATGATTTATTAAAATCAATTACCACAGAAGAAGGTACACATTGAAGAAATACGTAAATGGAAAAGAAAAATACATAAAACACGAGAGAGAAAGTTTTTTAAATAAATGACAGTTTTACAGTGGGTAGAATTCTGCAAATTGTTTGAAAACAGTTCCTTTTACGTATACATTTTTTAAAACTTTATTTAAGAATACTTACAATAGTAAAATCTATTTTAAGATGCATCATAATTGAAATTTGAAACTAGAGTTCTCTCCCCCTTATTTGACTCTCCTCAAATTAAAAATAACATTTCTTCGGACTTACAGTCCACAAGAAATACATTTTGAAATCAAGAAACTCAATGATAAGGATTTTCGATCAGAGTAAGTAAAGAAACCTGACTCAAAAACTAAACTCATCATAAAAACTAAAAGAACTTTCATTGAATTTCTTTCTTTCGTCTAATAATACAATTAGAATCATTAAGTTCCGAAACCATACAATTACTTTGGGGATGCTGTTCCTGACTATCAGCAATAATAGGTAGAGATAGCGCAAGTTTTTCGCTTAAAATTCGAACCAGTAAACTGGGATCAATAGACACCAGGCGGGTTACAATTTCCAATTTCCATAAAGAATTCGGTCACATCCGAAGTCAAACAACGGTATTCGTTCGAGCCGTAGATATTAAAAACGTAAATTATCATAATATTTTTGCGGGCAGATTAAAATTTTACTTCAGTTGCAGTGGAAACTTCTGGAATTATTGTGTAACAATGCATTTGGGACCCTACGAACAATTTAGAGTTATTAGAGGCGCTAGTAACCATTTGGGGCAATGTGTCGATAATAGAAATCATAATTTAACACGCGTCGGAAAAAACCGATTCAGATGATGGATATTGTTTTATCTACGAGCTAGACAAAACTATCGAAAGCAGATGTAATACTGTGACCCGAATAACGCTCACTTAAGGTCAGATATGACATAAGTCTCGAAGATATGTGCCGAAAATAACTCGTGCATGAGATAATTCAAATGGAAGTCAAACAGGCGGCCAATCAAAATACAGAATAGCTATGAGAAAAAAGATTCACTCAGGCGATGCTGAATAACACTACCTGATTATATACGGTATTGCGCAGTGAAAATTAAAAGATCTAGAGTTTGTAGAGAAGACGAATCCATAAGACATCTGTTTCTCACTCGTCGAGAGAAGTTGTAAAACGAACATTAATCGAGTCAGCGTTCAGAGAAAAGAGCCAAAGCCAATTTACATACGAAAAAAATCTAATAACTGTAAATAAGAGAATATATATTCATCAAAATGCACAAACCAACACCTTTTTTTTTCTTTTTGAGTGTTGCAGAGTGTCTCGATTCCATCACTATTGTCGCATTTTTTTTTCTTAATTCCACATGGTTTCTTCTAGCAGCCAATGTATTACAGGATAGCAACAACTTCATAACACACAACTCACAACGTTTAGGTAAGGTATTGTCTAGCTAACGGAAGGAACACAGCGGCTTGTCGCCCCACCACACGGACACTAACAGAGTTGTGAAGACGGTATATCAACCCGCCCTTGAGTTACCAACCCGGAGCGACGGAAAATGATCCCAATATGAACACGACAACGGGGGTTTGCGTTGTGAAGAGGAGAGGGCAAGGTCACAATTGAGACTTGTCTCGTTACGTACTTTCTGATGATTGACGGTATTCAAGCCCAATTAAAGCATGAGTCTTGCGAAATAGAATCGCCTCTAGAGTATATCTTAATGGTGCGAGTACTGAGTACTTTTCCTGCCATTATTGTGGATGGTAGAGGATATAACCAAGCCGAGAAAAATTAGTACATTAAACAACTATTAATAGTTGAGAGTGAATTCTTTAAGATGGCAAGTAAACAGTTACTCGCTTTCTATATGGTGTCCTGTGGTGCTCACATCAATAAGCGATTTTTCTGACAAAGGGGAGAAAATTGATGGTTTCTGGGTTGGAATTTTACTTAGTATTTTAACTCCTTTCATTTAGTGGATTCATGCCTTTTCTAGAGCGTTTTTCATACAAAAAAATCAAATAACAGAAAATAAATATTGATTTGTAAAAACATATTTCTACAAGATTGTAAAGTGATTACGTTTCGCAAAAACTTCATCGCTAAATAATATATCTGATAAGTGAACAGACGTATGCAATCGTCTGTAGTTGTTTTCGGAATTATGTTTTTGATCAGTTTATTTGGTGCTCTTCGACAAACATCAAAAAGGTGAAGACAAGTTAACTCGTGAAAGAGATAATGTGCTGCGATGTGTTTCTAATAAGTGTCGGTAATGAAATACCCCAGTTTAGGAGGAGTTATTATCTTCTATATAAACATATAATAGATACTACAATTTATAGAAATAATGTTATGTTAGACGGATAATGTCTGGAATTTTTTTATAGTTTGAACTATGAAGACATGGGGGTATAGTTTACGCTACTATGTAACTCAAAACGAGTATATAAAAGCTGGATTCACACACATCTCCAACATAATATTTAATAATGTAATACAATACCATCTGCATAACTCGAACACAGCACGCCAAACTCACAGCCCTCGGTACTAAACATTGCAATATATTCTATTACGACTGCATAAGGAATGAAACCGACAGAAATAGAAGAGTATCGGGGGGGGGAGGGCGAAGGCAGACATGTGGGCATTTGAAAAAGGCAATATTTTGTTGGAGTCGAGTTTCTTTAATTTAATAAATATGAGAGACAAAGAGAGAGTAAAGTGATATGTGCGATGGCTATGCGTGTGAGTTGAGTAGTAACGAAAAATAACACTACATTTGAAACATTTCAATTCGATTCCAGTCGACGAGGGAATTAGAAATGCAAAAACGGAAACAGCGTACTCCATCTTTGTTTCTTAATTTCGTTAACAACATTGAAAAATGTTTGTTGTCAGATGTCAAACGCGTCGTGCGTCAAGCAGAAAAAAGATACATAATAAAGGTAAAAAATACAAATAAGTGACTTTCAAAGCGTTGAAGTAAGTGTTATTTTAAAGGAACATTTCCTTTTTATTATAGTAGTTTTATTGTAAAGAAAATATTAATGTTATTAGCTACATAATAATAACATTTATATAATTTCAATCAGATATTTAACATTGAAATTTAACTTGTGTCATACGTTATCTACTGAGATCTGTTACGGGTGGCGATTTGTACGATAGTGGCGCAAAGGCAAAAAAACAATACGAGATTTCAAACTAGATACATACATACAATTCGCAGAGTTACACAAACATATTCTAAAGGTAAATGAACACATCTAAGGAATACATAATTAATTTGTATAATCAAAGTGTACGCAATAGTAGCATCATCATTTTATATATTATATATGTATATACGATTTTACCGCAGGGTTAACAAATTTACACATTGCTTTTATAAAATAATATTGCCTTAATTAACATTAATATGTTTTTTTTAATGCTATTATTATATTCATTTTAATATAACAAATAGTGTTGTTGTGCAAAATTCAGTGTAGAAGTATTCTCCATTGTCAGTGAGTCACATTCTACCTTTCATCTGAAAATTCTAGAAACTATTTACATTCAGTCTTTGAGACGTTATCTTTGTAAACAAAAAGAGTATCTTCTCGGACTAAATGTAATTCCTATTAGATTCAATTTTGTTGTCACCCTTTCTCTCGCTATGCATACCATTTTTCTCTTAATCTAAACATCGTTTTAGCTCTGTTAAGCATAGGTTCGAAACAGGTCAGTGTGCCCTTTCATTCTCTTATCTTCTAATTTCATTATAATAAATAAATATAGTCTGTAATAATAATAAGATACTGATTCAGAAGTCTTTTTCATAATTACAAAATGGTTATTTCTAATATACAACAATGTTTATAAAAAGATTAATTTAAAAAATAAATATGTGACGAAAACGATATTTGACTTTCTTTAAAAGACCGCAATAGACACGGGGCTATTTCTATAGCGTTCATAGGATGATTAAATGTTATATTTAAAACACCTATTTTTAAGGTAAAATTCATAGTCTATCTTCATATTAAATGGCAGACAGACACAGAGACATACATACATACTTTGTTTCTTGATAATATATATATATATATACATATATATATATATATATATATATATATACATACATATACATGTATATGATTACTTTTATTTATACAGACATGTATATTATCTGAGATACTGGTATGTCCATGTTATCGATCAACAGCTGTTTGAAATTAAGATCTTAACAGGCAGAATGTACATCTAGTCCTTACCTCATATCCTATGTGTAAGGAATTAAATGGGGAAAAAAGAAAAGCAAAGAGAAACCGAATTCAAAATTTAGAATTTAAAATACTAAATTGGAAAGGCACATAGTCAGATTTTAAACCGTCAAACATGAAATATAATATGAACTCATGTTGAGGATAGAGAAAAGAGAACAGAGAAAAGAAAAGCGTGTCTAATTTTCACGGCTGTTTCATTTCTGGATATGTGTTAAAAGTTGCTTCATATTATGCGGCAAGTGGAGATAAGGAAGAAGACACAGTCCTCAATCTGGCTTTATTCTAGGTGGATGGGGGTGTTAAGTCATTCAGATTTAATCATGTTTTTGAAAGCTTTTTTAAATGCTTTATTCCTATTTAGTTCATACTTTCTTAATTTGAGCCAAAGAAAGCTAGAAATTATACATGGATATTTATGTATATATGTACATATATTTATATATATATACACATATACACAAACACACACATATATATATATATATATATATATATATATAATAAAACAGAATCGCCTCACATCTTCAAATACGTATAACCTATTTCAACAAAATTAAAATTATATATATATATATATATATATATATATATTTCGTAATTACAATATGGTTATTTCTAATATACAACAATGTTCATAAAAATATTAATTTAACGACCTTTCTTTAAAAAAACGCAATAGACACGGGACTATTTCTATAGTGTTCATAGGATAATTGCACATATACATAGATATTTATCTATACACATGTATAGAGAGACATATAGATATTTATATAAATATAAATAAGGCCATATAGACAGTGCGACAGAGAGGTGCAGAAAGGCAGACAGTCAGGAACTAAATATACAAAAAACTAACATCATTCACTTACATACTAATATTTAATAAAAGGAAAATCAATATTGTTTGTTTACTTTTAAAAAACAAAATACGAGGTAGGAAAGAAATAACACAATCAACTTTTGTTGGATTTTTGAAAGAAAATAATAAATTTCTGTAGGATGTTTACTATGTTTATTTATATATGTTTTGTTGTAAAATCTAACCATTCATCGGTCTTCAATATTGTATAGTTTTGGACTATTTATTAAAAATATATAAATATATATTTGCATTAGCTATGTATATATATATATATATATATATATATATATATGATGGACTCTCCCGTCGATTTCGACGTATGAGTGCCCCGCCTGGGGCTGCCCGCGCGTTAATTTGTAATTGCAAGGGTTGCGCAACATCCAACAACCGCTCTCCTGGGTCGGCATTGCTTGATTCCAATGGCAAGTAGTAGTACAAGACGACTGGAAACAATGCCGAGATAGGCAGAGAGCACATACGGCACAATCACGTTGACACACCGGTTCCCGTTAGATCACCGAAGTTAAGCGGCGTCGAGCCTGGCCAGTACTAACATGGGTGACCATTTGGGAATAACAGGTGCTGTATGTGCTCTCTGCATATATATATATATATATATATATATATATATTTATATATATATATATATATATATATATATAAGATCATAAAGAAAAAACCTACATTTGAACCAATGGATAAACATTACAAGTATAATTTATTGATTCAATAAAATAGAAGAAAAGAACAATCGTATTTTAATCGGGGTTGACATTATAGATTACTACCATTCAATAACGAAATATGTATTCTACATAGCCTTAAACATTGCGAAAATACACACAAATATTACCAACGAAGTAGTATACATTATATATAGATGCCAGAAGAATGTATTGATGTATAATGAAAAACAATGGGTGGAAAACGATTCTACAGACTCGTTTGATGTAGCGATGGGGTAACTGGAATCAGATCTTTCTGACCTAGTGTATTAATTCATTCTATATAAGCCTATGAAACGCGTTGGATCAGTATTCATGAAATATGACTGTATAGAGCCGGCGCTTTAGCTGTGGTTCGAAATACTAATGGCTTTAAAGCTGACCGAATAACATAAATATACACTAAGCTATGAAGGGGTTAAGAATTAAAGTAATTAACTCAGCTGGAATGTAGATCACAAAGATTCTATATGTAACATTTAAGCTTTACGAAGAAGATTATACACATTATAGGAAATATAACTACGACCAAATATATGTTTACGCCAAAGAAAAGCATCCACATAATGTAATTATACATATACCAATATCAATTAGTAATAATTGGTACATTGAGGAAATGTTTAACAGTTATTGTAATACATATAACAAGGTGTTAAGTAATAGTGGTTATACGAACACCAATCTCGAATACAAACATAGAAAGAATGAGAAAACTATAAAATGAATAAGTAATCAAAATATAATTTAATATTCGTCCCATTTAATCTACGAGTAAAATCTGAAATTGGACATTTGTTCCTTAATCTTTTTAATCGACATTTCCCAATAAAATATATTAAATAAAAACGATTTAACTTTGTTATATTTGTACAAATAGCCTAGAAAAAGTATTAAGAGTCATACCAGACATATATTAAATAGTGATGATAACAAAAGAATTTACAAAATAATAGTAAGAATAATAGTTGTAGTTGTAGAGATAAGAATACATGCACGTAAGAAGAAAAGGTTTAAGCCAAAATATGGATTATTTAAAAACCGTATTTCCAGAGGACAATCGTTCATTTTTTCACAATTACATAAAAAGGTAAAAGTACTGACTTTAATGCCAGATACAGTAATCACAAATTTTCATTTAATAACGCAGATGATAATAAAATAACAACGTCACTATCCATACACATACTATCCCTAAAATATTATAATATAACCCCTGCATTTATATAATAGCTAATTTTAAAAAGGTATTCGACACATACACTGCACCCACTCACTTGCTTTCTTTGTCTTAGTAAAACATTTGCCGTTATAATTTACCTCATAAAAGTTGTCTACTAAATCTACGCTAGGTTTTAACTGTAGTCACTCTAAACAGTTAACTCTAGACAAGTTTGTGAACGATCTAGAGTATTTAACGTAAATAGCTTGACAATATAGCATATAAATTAATGCATCCCTGGGTAAGTTACATTTGTTCTAAGGTAGTAACATTTCTATGAACTAATAAATGTTGTAGATATCGTTATAATCTTTAAAAAATAACAATAAATAATGTGACTAAGGTTATCTGTAAGTGTTGATACGAATATATTTTAACCGAAATAAGGTATAATATTACATGTTTAAATCCAGTCCTAACGTTGTTACTGATGTAATAGTAATACTAGTAGTAATAATCATAGTGGCAGTAGTGATTGTTGTAGTAGTAATAATAATAACATAATAGTAATAATAGGGATCGTAGTAGTAATGGTAGTAATACTATTAATACTAGTGATAGTTATTATAATAATAGTAATACTAATAGTATTGATTTTTAAAATAATGGTAATAATTATAATATTAATAGTAGTAGTTGTGCTGAGAATGATCATAACAATAGTTATAATAAAAATGATAGTTACAATGATGATAATGATAATAATAATAATAATAAAAGCAGTAATAGTAATAATCGTAATAATAATATTTATAGGAATATAATGATAATAATAGTAATTGTAGTTGTAGCAATAATAAACATGAACATAATAGCAATGATAGATTAATAATAATAATAGTTATGATAGCAATAACAATAGTAGTAATAATAATAATAACAGTAAGATTAATAGGAATATTAATAATAATAGAAATGGTTATAGCAATAATATTAATAATAATAATAATAATAATAATAATAATAATAATGATAATAATAGTAATAATACTCATGATAGCAGTAATAGTTACTATCATCATCATAGTAATAGAAAAAGTAGTTAAAGTAGTAATATTAATGGTTGTAATAGTAATAATGGGTTAACTATTAGTGATAGTGATGATAATAATAAATTCCGCTGTGGTATATTTGTAGGTCTTATACTTATCTAAAGTATAGTGCTTACTTATATAGTGGGTTACGTAGTAATAATTCGCTCGGATTTCTAGTAATAGATTCATTAAAATTGTTGTGAGTTTAATATATTTATTAATATTATTTAATATACAGTTAAATCTTCTGATGAAAATAATTTGATGATGACATTACACATTACAAGTTTTAGTTTTATTTAATTATTTAACTTAAATGTACTGTATAGTTTAAAATAGTAATTTTTAACTTCCTTTCATATATATATATATATATATATATATATATATATATATATATATATATATATATATATATATATATATAATATTTATGAATTAATATAAAATAATTCATACCTACAGACGCTAGCGTTTCAAGCTTATTGCTCTCATCAGTGCAGGGAAGTAACAATTTCAGACGGTCGGGAGGCGCGAACCCGGTACACAGAGTCAGACATATCCACTCGGCCCACGGTAACTATCACGTACTTTAGGGAAATTAAGATCTATATGTACCTAGAAGCGGGCACAGATAGAAGCCTAGTCGAGAGTGTTCGACGAACGTATTCGGAACTTTGCTATATATATATATATATATGGATATATATATATATATATATATATATATATATATGTGTATATGTCTGACTGTGTGTATATCAGCTTATACAAATATACATTTGCATACACTATATATATATACATATCTATATACCTATATCTATGTATATATCTATCTCTATATATACATATAAATATATATATATATATATATATATATATATATATATATATATATATATATATATATATATATGTGTGTATAGGCTTAGCAAGTTCTAAGTCTGCTATATGCACATTTTGTTGGTACATTAACGATTCAACCCCCTTGGAGGCCGGATAGTACTGCTGCTACGATAAATACGGATGAAGGATCACTTTTGTATTGTTAGCAGTGAGAATTTTTTATGTGGATGACGGTTTTTTTAAATTGCCTATATACATCATTATTTTATCTTGCATAATATTAATGCATGTTTCTCCCTCCATTTACAAATAATTAAAGTTTTTTTACGCATATATGTATGATGTCAATACCATTCATTAACTGACATACTTAATATTTCAAAAGTAATCTCACTCTATCCCTCTCCCGAACCTTCTCTCTTCTGTCTTTATGAAACTTGGGCTGATCTTTTTCGAGTAGTACCTTAAGTCTTGATTTTCGACCAAATATTTTCATACAATTTTGTTATTAATTTTGTTACTGTTTCCTTAATTTGTACACAAGCAAAATGAAATATTAGACGAAAAGTGAACACGGCTTTATTCAGTACATGTTATACTTGCATCTACTATATACGTTCATTCTATGTGAAGACCCAATGAAACATTGTTTACACGTCGGAAACCTCATTACCAATAAACACGGAGATATAATTGGCAAGAGAAATAAATAAGGAAATGAAAAAAAGCTGAAACAAGTAAAAGGAGAGAAAATAAGAAACAAAAGAAAAATTGATTTCTGATGATCTTCTATATATGGTCAAAATACGTTTTCAAAACTATCTTAAATTATCACTCTAGTGGGGAAATGTTTGAAAAGTACGGGGGCGATTACAATCAGAAGTAAAAGTGATTGATGGGTTTGTAATATGATTACAAATGGGAAAACATAATTTCCTTTGCTTCTGTCTATTTCCGAAAGGTATATAATTTAGTTATATTTAAGTGAAGGAGGCCATTTAGTATGAACTTCTCGTAACCTTTCTATCATACTCATGGACCCCTTTCTCTCTTTCATTTTCTGCACACAACCACCTCCCGTATATATATATATATATATATATATATATATATATATATATATATATATATATATATAGTAAATTATAAAACTAAAATGTCATGAATATATTTAAATAACTTACTACCTAGCGCTACTCCCGCATTGACCACTGTTCAAGTAAATACTAAAATCTGATACATAAAGGATTATATTTTTGTATTCCATTTATGTGGCTACATTATATATATATATATATATATATATATATATATATATATATATATATATATATATATATACATATTTATAAAAGGAGAGATTCATATATTGATAGAATATATATCGATATATATATATACGTATCAATCTATGTTCTCTCTGTCTCTCTGTCTCTCTCTCTCTCTCTCTCTATATATATATATATATATATATATATATAAATATATATATATATATATATAGAGAGAGAGAGAGAGAGAGACAGAGAGAGAGAGACAGCGAGAGAGATTGATAAGTAGATAAATAATCATTAGTTTTGTTTTGTATAAAGAAATCCAACAGATTTTAAAAGTATATAGTAATTAAATAAGAGCATAATATTCGTATATTAATTATGTTGCGAACATCATTTCAATACCATTTGTTAAAGGCCGTTTCTGTTAAAAAATACAAAACATAATTAAACGTTTACAAACTGCAATTTAAGTAAAGGTAACATTTGATATGTTTGATATACCCTCATTTTCGGTAATATATATATATACATATATATATATATATATAATTCATAACAAAATCTAGATTACATCAAACAATACTTTTTGATCAGTTAATTGTTTGTGCCTGTTCCGTACATATCTTTTTTCATTATATATAAAATATCAGTAACACTAACGAAAAGGCTTCATCAGTGTACATTCGACACAACTGTATTTCTTAAATTCATATATCGCTTTTTCGCACTCAGCTCAAAAATCAAATATTACTTTTACTATCGTTAAACGTTCAAAATATATTAAAACGATTGATTTTTTATTACTTTTTACATTCCAGCTATTCATGCATGATCAATTAAAACAATGCATGAAAATGTGCACGTAAATGAATTATAAATTGATACCTACACGTAATTATCAATGTTTATACATTTTTCTATTATTTTTCTTTTTATTAATTCTTTCTCTGCTTTTTCATTTCATAATTCGTTCAGCATTATGTATAACTCTCTATTATATAGTTATATATATATATTTTTGAAAATTATATGTTAATGATATAAGAAACAATGTATGTATCATATAGTTTTCACATAAACTATACTAGCTCTAACTTCTTTGCGATCGCACTCTTTATTGATTGCTTTTCAATATAACCAGACACACAGCTATATATATATATATATATATATATATATATATATATATATATATATATATATATATATATATATATATATAATGATAATACTCCAGGTAAAAACATCTACAGGGTAGTAATCCAAAGAATTTCAACCGGGTTTATAAAAAGTGCTCAATATCAAATAGAGCTTTATATATGATTATTTTTGTCTACACAGACATGTACAAAATCTGCGACACTGTCGATGTTATCGATCAACAGTTATTATAAACTGATATCTCATCAGGCAGAGTTAGAATCCGATCTTAACCTCAGATCATATTTGGAGATAGTTGGGTCTTTCTGCACCTTAATCACTTAGGAAGTGAGACAATCGACCTAGTAGTGAGCAAAAACAAGGAACGCTGCAATCACCAATAAAAATAATTACATAAACATACATTAAATATTTAGGTGATAAACATGGTACACATTTGTAGACACAGTGTCTGATCCGATGGTAAAACGCTGGACTATATACATCAATACCGAAGGTTCAATCCTTGTCTGAGTTAGCCATGCTTATGACGGCTGTGAGCTCGAAACAAGTGTTCATAGATTAATATTATGTACGTATAAAAGAAATTATATATGTATATATATATATATATATATATATATATTCATTTTATACACATATACTATTAATCCATGAACACTTCTATTATATGTACTATGCTTTTTTGTGATTTTCACAAGTAGAAACAATATGCACACTCTTATTTCGAAAAAAAAAACAATGCTTTTGGGCGAATATTCCAGCTGATTATCTATTGCAATCGTACTGTTAGAATAAACAAAACATTATCGAAGATAAATAGATGATAGAGTAATTCTATTTACAAATGTATATTCTTTTAATCTTCTGGCCCGTTACTCAAGTTGTTTAGATAACCCATATTTTAGCGGGTCTCTTGCTTTTTCAATCTGAGGTTCGAATCTTTACGAGTTTATTTTGTCTCTTGTGGTCTTTTGTTTATCCACACGTTTCTCAAAATATTAAACTATTTATATCATCGTTTTACCGAAACAAGTACGAACATACAAAAACACATCGGATGTATTGATATTTATCGATCTGCTTTTCGTGTAAATATCATTTAATTTCTCCGTGTATCACGTAACAATTTCTGGTGGGTTCCTAGACTTACACGGACGCTTACAGAGTCGAGATGTCTCTGTGAACCGGGTTCGCGCTATTTCCATGTGCTGAAGAGAGCCGTAAGTTTGAAACGACCCCGTACGTAGATCAAATGTCAAAATTTGATGTAATATAATATAATATATATATATTGAAATGCGTAACGTGATGCGATTTTGTTCTGGAGAGCCATTCAGGTTTGCTGAATTTAAATCGTAAGCACTTACTGGAACAATGCGAAAAACGTTCTCTGTTCGTGTCTCCGCCGTTTTAATTAAAATTCCCTTGTTGCTCCAGCTTTGGATAGTGATTCCACGAAGAATCGATAACGTTCGTGAAACCTATTTTTCTTATTTAAATACCAAAATGACAATCAGAAAAATTGAAAAAATGAAAGAATTATAATTAAACAGACAAATTCTTATTTTAAAAAATGTTTGCATATACATATATATATATATTTATATATATATATATGCAACCATACATATATATATATATATATATATATATATATATATATATATATATATATATATATATATATATATATATACTATAAGAATACTCGTCTTAGAACGAGTAGAATTAACTTTCCGATAAATG
>OY744516.1:211683865-211693865 GCA_963556195.1 Sepiola atlantica
ATGTGCACATATATCGAAGTATATATAATGCTGAGTGCTAAATCGGTATATAGTATAGTAGCTATGCTTATATAACCTTGGTAAATTAATCTACATTTCCTAATTAAGAATTTCTAGGCTGTTAGTAATTAGTAACGCGTCATATAAGAGAATTTCGACCGACGAGCCCCAACGTCGCCTTTCACAATCCGGATGTACAACTTGTAGACAATGGTGCGTTTTACATTTGAATGTATGCATTACGCCCATGATAAGCGCACCGAGAGAAACACATTGACTAATAAATTCCAGAATAACTCTTCTCTCATATATATATATATATATATATATATATATATATATATATATATATATATGTATGTATGTATATATATATATATATGTATATATATATATATATATATATATATATATATATATATATATATATATATATATGTGTGTGTGTGGGGAGAGTTTGGAAATAATGATCAAGGGATGAAAATGAAACATAATGCATACTATGTTCAACTATATGTAAATATATATATATATATTTATTTATTTTGCAGAAAAACTTAGTACAACATTCGTACCGTCGGTTTCAAGCACGAAAAAGCCTTAGCAATCCGACTCTCGTCAGCTTCTGTTGTCATCTGTTTCGGAAATGTGAAGTCGCGTGTCACTCTTGCTGGGACGCGTTATCTGCTTAGCGTGTTGTGTATGATTGTTTGAATTTAAATTTAGTGTAAGGTAACAGTTGAGATCTAAACCGGAGGAGATTTAAAGAGATATATAAATATAAAAGAGTAACAATAAAAAAATTTAAAAAATTAAAAAATAAAATTAAAATAAAATAATAAAAAAAATAAAAATATAAAAAAATAAAAATTATGTATCTATATAATTCCCGTGAGTCAATATTATGAATTTTGTATATTTGACCGATACTGTTTTGGGGTTTGATGATGTGCGTTCTGAAGGGAGAGAGAAAGGAAGAGAGAAAGGGTTAAAGGCGTTTTAAAGGGAAAACCATTACTTAATTTCGTGTTTAAATTCTTTAAATCAATCCCGAAAGAATTCAAATAAAGATATCACTCGGCCGGATTTACTCTTGACAATTAGTGTAAATATGGGTTGATTAAGTTATTTGTTCGTATTTTAAAAAATATTATTAATATTAATAAGGGGTTATAGTTGGGAACATTTTCTGGGGTGGAAGCAGAGGGGGGAGTAGCTAGGCTTTTATGTGTATCGGTCAGACCAGTTTATGAGTAGTGCTTGTCCCTCTGGACACATGCCTTAAAGATTTCATCGCGAATATTCAAACAAGCTGTATTTTTAAATGTTCTATAATGATGCTCTATCCCTAATATTAAACATATGTTTATGGCATTTTAAAGTTATATAAAATAATTACCATTAAATACTTGATATATATATATATGTGTTACATATTCAAGAGAATCTTTTGGTTTTGTAATATATAGGTTTTTATAATGTAACATAGTTTTGGAATATTAATTTGTATTTTAGCTGTCACTTCTTGCCATCAATAACGTTATTGATTACTTTCAATATACCCTGACGAATTATATATATATATAACGTTATGCGCAATAATCCACCAAAGAACACCGTAAAACCGACGAATCGCTCACCACGTTGAGAAATTAATCAGACAGATGGCAAAGAAAGAAAACTCCGTGGTCTTTAACGACACATGTATCATATATATATATATACATATATATATATATATATATATATATATATATATATATATATATATATATATATATATATATATATATATTCCAATCATCACATGACAATTTCGATTGAAACAGCATGAAATGTTCCTCGAAAGTTATCAACTTTAATTCTATAATGAAAAGAAATGTAATTAGGTGTATTATTTCAGTAACTTACACAATACCTGCATTCATTATTTATTACAAGTTGTTTTACTAATTAAGAACATGTATGATTCACTTATTTATCAGGTCATTTGGTCTGGGGAAGCAGACTGCCGTGGAACGAAGAAATTACTGAGGTTAAGAAAAAATTATTTAAAATACAAACTAGCCGCAGTCTTCCCTTGATTACTTTTCCGAGTAATAACTAATATTATGTTTTCTCCCAATCTCCTTAAACGAGATATCGTCCACTCAGATGGACAAAATTACGCGGAATACAAAACGCAATGTTTTTTCCGATAATTTTAACTTTTGGTACTCCATACGAATGTTTACATTAACCAATAATATCGATAACGAAAATTAAAGTAATTTGATAATCCCATGGCATTCAGTTTCCCCGATGATCAATTCAATGAAGGTAATCAAACACTTTAATCAAGAAAGCAGAGTATAATCGTGATTCTCTAAGAATGTATGTTGTTTTTAATTTAATAAGCTTTTAGACTTATTTCTTATACAAAATCAAATCTTTACTAGACGATTAATTCGATAATAGGAATTTGATACACATTTCTCTGTTGGTCCATATCTTTTCCATTTTTAATGACTTAATGAACACAACTGTCTGACAGGATTTCAACTCGGCATAGGCAGATATTTAGTCCGTGACGGTATCAAGCGAGTTGCCAGTTACGGGAACACGATAGGTACGCTTTAATACAAGTCTTGGCGGGAAGTAGTGGCGGCATACTCCACGTTTACACACCAAGAATAACTTCTAAGACAGAAATTTATTTTCACTTCAGCAGCTAGTTTTGCTAAGGGAAAAACTACTAGCATACACCATCATCAACTGTAAATGTAAATCGACTTTTACAGATATGTTTCACTCCAAGAGCTACACGTGCTCTTCGCGGTTCCCGCAGAAAATGAACATCGTCATTTGCATCTTAACAGATGAAAGGCAGTATTCCTTGTCTGTGTTACTTCTTCCTGGAATAGCTTGTCAGAGAAGGTCGTGATGAAACCGACCATGTCCAGCTTTAAATTCGTTATTAACAAACATTCACACGGGATATACATTCTTTCTTTTGACATGGTTTGCTGCACTTTTTCATTTGTCCCAACAAAGTTGATTACTTTTTAAAGAATAAACCATTGAACCTATTACTTCTCGCTGGTGACGTAACAACTATTCAATATTTCTATTTTCCCTATGTGTTTAATATACAACAATATACAACCTCTGCAAATAATGTTCATCTCATTTATTTGTGTACGTACAATGTAACGAAACTTCAATGAACATCTGAATACAAGGGGACCGCGTTATTGTTGATTGCAACATGGTAATCTTGAAATACAATATCAACAAATAAGGAATCAAATTCTACCCATTCCTCCCATCGTTTCAACACATCTCATAGTATTGTGTATCTTCTAACTTAAACTTACATTAACCCTTATCATCAGGTAGCATTTGGACTTTTTCCGTGGTGACTCGTTAGTATAAAAACTACCAATGCAATTTAAAACTATATCCATTCAGCAAGACACATTATACATTGAGTTATGAGGTAAGAATTTTTCCTGTTTTGGGTCGCTTTATATTCCGGTTTGCAATTATTTTTGCTATTGGGTTACAATTTATCAAGGCCAAGAGCCATTCCCGTATGTGGATGTGGGTTAATGAGACAAACATGATTGTCAGCTGAAAGATTAGGGACACAATGCGAGTACTAACATTGATCAATGGTATAACGCCAGTATTACTCCTGAGACAAAGGAAGTTCTTAATTGAATTTAAATTCGACCAAGTTGTAATCAGCAAGGTAGTAGACCCGTGGTAAAGTGGTCCACCGTCAGAGAACCTTGAAAAGAAGGTTTATTTATGGAATGAAAACATTTTATGAATAAAGATTTTGTGACTATGAAGAAGAACACCTACACGCTTAGAAGAAAATGCGATGCTTCGTATGTCATGCCTGTTCATCTGCCAAGTTGGGAGAAGGCTTCTTTTCGCAGATCAAGTTTTTATCATACGAGGGGATCGGCTAGATTAAATATAAGGACTAAAACAGAAGGGAGCAGTTTGATTTTTGACATATAAGAGAGAACAGTGGAGTTGAGATTTGTTCAGTGTTCGTTTCAGTGTTGTTTAAAATAGGTTCCTTTTATTGCATTACAGGATTACAAGACATTTTTGTTCAGATGCGTCTATAAACGGCTCTGTTCATCGGATTGTTTGTCGGTCACACTTGTATTTGGAATAGGGTTCCTTACGTTTTAAAAAATAATTTACATCAGTGTCACAGTTTTACGCTTGAAATGCAATTTTTAGTTTTGTCAGGCATCTCTATGCATCATTCTGACACGCTTAAGCTTGAAATAACATTCTTATCGAGAAACGGGAAGATTGAATGGAAACAAGCATTGCCACTGGACTGCTTCCCTGCAGATTCAAATAAGAATTTCAACGGATTTCTGTCATAAACGGCCCCACAAATATTCAAACTTGGTGTTTTAAATCAATCATTCTCAGACCTCTCATAAGCGTCTTCATCTCTCAACTGAAAATCATCCCATCTCATAAACCCTTTACACCTCAAATGCCGTTTGATTTCGATGAGTAGTTACGCTACTAGTAAACAAGAGGTACTCTTATAGATGACGCACCATGTTTCCGTGACTTCACGTCTTCAACGTTCGGGCAGATCTCGGAAGTGCCCGGGAGTTGACGAAACTATTAACCAAGCAGCCGATGACTTTTGGAATAAATCAATCGCGTTCAATAACGAAAGATAATTACTATAGTATTTTCGGTGAACAAACAACAAAACAACTTATTTATGAAGAAGAATAAACATCAAATTACTAACAGTTGTTTAGCAATGGTTTGTTGTTTCTATATTTTAATATCTGTATTTTATCTTTTGTTCTTTATCGTCGTAATTTATCGGCTGCCAGTGTTCAATTTACCGTTTGGCAGTTTTCACCTCTAATAGAGATGCGTCTATTAAATCGCAGTGTGACCGACCGACAGCCGTAACAAATTGACCTTCGGATAAATCTGCCAATGCATAATTTTTTAATAAGTAAAATGAAATTTCTTTGAGAAAGAATAAAGACTCTACTCTTACATTGCTTCCAAGACCTGTCCAGACGTTGACGACGTAAAATCACGGAAACATGGCGCGTCATCTATAAGAGTACCATAAAAGAACTTTGAAAATATACATACTTGTTTAGTTACGTATAATTCTGTGTATTAGATACTCGCTCTGTCAGGTTTCCAGAGAATCCAACATTAAAACCCCTCGGCCTGACATATCATGTGGCATCTTGAATAAACTTGAATATAAGAAAACAACAAATGCACAATCGCAGTGTAACACCAACAATAATATAGGCAAGTCGTGAAACTGCATACATACGCCTAACCCTAACCATCACGCTAACTCTAACTAACCCTAACACTTTCCCTTACCTAACCCTTACCTCAACCAAACCTAACCCTTACCCAACCTAACCCTAACCCTAACCCTAACCCTAACCCTAACCCTAACCCTAACCCTAACCCTAACCCTAACCCTTAACCTCACTTCACTTTACCTTACCCTACCCCTAACCTATACCCTAACCCTAACCCGAATCTAAACTAACTTTACCTACACTAATCAGTACTTTTACCCTAACCATAACCCTAACCATAAGCATAACCATAACCATACATAACCTCAACCGTAACCCTAACCATTACTTTACTATACCTTAGTTTACTCTAACCCTAACCTTAACCTTACTCTAAACCACTCTGTCTGACATTATCATGCAGCATGATTTGGAATAGGTACATGAAAAATGCTGCCAAATCTGCCCCCAAAAAGAAACTTACAAATCTTCTCACATTTCCAGTATCCTACATCTCCATAAAGCCAACAATCGCCCGTAGATGGAGAATTTCGGCTTCTACACCAAATTCCGTCTCTCACACCTGGACAGGGTGCAAAAAGAATAATAGATCGCGCTCTATCTTATAAGCTCTAGCCGTTCTCGGATTGCAGAAGTATTGTTTAATTATCTTGTTTTACTGTACACAAAGTCGAGCTCGGGTTTATTTTCGGCAATCTCGTAACACCCGTTACCCTAATTTTGTCGTTAAGTCTTAATATTCAATGAGTGATGTTTCTGTTAAAGGAAGAAGAATTTATGTTTTCTGGGTCGGAATCTATACGCTTAACACTTTTTGTTGGCTAGTTTGTTTGTTTTTACTTCCAAGTAGAAATTTATAGCTCCTTACACCAAGTGGCTTCATGCTTTGTCTGGGGCGATTTAGATAATAAAAAGATGCCGACAGATGTCGTACTTCAACAGCTTCTTTCCTGGGACCGCTTGCATTTTAAGTCCCTCCCTGCTTACTGTATCCTATACCAACATGCAGATATTTAGATACAATGTGAACAAACATATTACTGCCCAACTTCCCATTTAAGTGGCCTCTATAACTCTGACCCCATTCACAACAAGCCCTTACGCTTCAGTGTCAATAAGCCTTTTTTAGGCGACACAAAGTTTTTAAAAACGAAAAAATATATGACATGTTTGCCGTCATGTAATGTTTACGTTTTGAATAGCGCTGTTAAATTAGTCAATGTTATTGTATAAGGACGGCAACAATATGACGCGTTTACAATTCCAATGTTCATCGCTAAACGCGCAAATTGAATACTTTAATTTCGTTTAGTTTTGCTTTGCTGTTTCTTATTGTTGTTGTTCAGGTTGGCCCATTTCAATTTGCGAAACGGCGGTGTATCATAAGAAAGCGGAAGAAGAAATTCCAACGATCCCTGCAAGGGAAGGCGTCTTTTACGGTAAAATGCGTAATTCATAGATGAGATTTTCGATCAGGATATTGTAACAAAAAAGGAAAAAAAAATAGAAATAGTTGGTATTATTCGTTCTTTCTCGTTCACCGTGATAGCATTATTTACCGAACACAAATAAAATAACTATAACAATAATAAAAAAAGAAAATGATTCGAAAGACATGCAAAATACTTTGGGCAAAATGTCTACTTCCTTAAAAAGATCGAAAAGAGAAATGATAATAGAAAACGATGAGCAATGGAATAAAATGTAATTTGAAAAGTAAGCAAAATGAAATTCAGCTTTTATCCACGTGCGTAGTCACGTTTGAATAGGTTGTCAATAACATGCTCAAAATCCATTGTTACATCAGCTTTAAGAAGCTGTTTGTCGATGACCCACCATATATATACATATATATATATATATATATATATATATATATATATATATATATATATGTGTGTGTGTGTGTGTGTGTGTGTGTGTGCATTGACCTTTGTTGACGCTTTCTACACATATGACATATATACAACCCATATAAATTTAAATTCATCGTATCTTGACATTGTTTTTTTGCATACTGAATGTAGGTTTTTTGCAATCCGGAGCAAATCGGGGGTGCAACTTCTTGGAGCTCTGAAGAACGAGCCTGCACTCATTTTGAATGTTATTCTGTTGTTAGTTTTAGTGTAGACATGTATCAGATTATTTTTATTCGTTGTTTTTCTATCGACTGAGAAGTTTAGGCCGTTCCTGGTGGTGTACAGAGTAATATCAAGCAGGTTGAGGACGTACTAAGTTTTTATTTCGGAGGTGGAGGAAATGGTGTGTTCAATTTTATGTGTTTTTTTTATCAATTCAGACTGCCCCATGCCTAGAGATCCGTATTTCGCCATACTAAAATATTGTGTCCGACTCAGCCTTCGTATGAACACAAGCAAATAGGGGATTCTCTTATTGCGTTACATTTTATTTATTGTGATGAAAACCAGATGGGAACAGTTGTTTGTGTCTTTTGAATTTTTCGGGCTAGTATTCTCATCTTGGATGGTATTATTAAAATGTTTCAGCCGATGTAACCTCCTACCTTCTTCATCTGCGTTTTTTCGGACTCGGGAATCTTTATGTGAAATTCGGAAATCCTTAACCAAAACAGAATCCCTTATTTAATCTACTGGGGGAACTTGGTCTCGTTCCGTCAGCTATAACTGCGTAGAAATTTGAATTAATTCGTACTTATATTCTTAGTAGTGCCGGTCATGAGGATCGAACTTTCGGCTTCCAGAAGACTGTCACTTAGAAAAGAGCATTATTTAATAACTATACATGTGTCGTTATAAATTGTAGGCGCCTTGGGTATCATCTTGAGAACAGTAGTTTTGAATCATCCAAAATTATCCAAATTATCAGTCCTCATCTAAAAAATAGTGGAAAAGATAATTATGTGTTTATTATACGTTTTGGGTCCTTTATGTTTTTAAGTATCTTCTAAATTTAACTTTTCATCTTCATTGCATAGGCATTAACACTTTTTATAAAACATGGTACAATTAAAACGTGGTAGATAAAACATGGTATTTGCACAGGCATGAACCCTTTTCATAAAACATGGTACATTAAAACATGGTACATAAAACATGGTATTTGCACATGTATTAACACTTTTCATGAAATATGGTACATTAAAGCATGGTTTATAAAACATAGTTCTTGCACAGGCATTGACACTGTTCATAAAACTTTCTTTCATAAAACATTTACCATGTTTTATGAACTTTTAGTAAGAAAGACATTAAGACATTTAATTAAACATGAACATACAGAGGATATTTTCGTTAATACATCATCTGATACTTCCCTACACTCCCGCATTAATTCTTCTTTTGGCAATTGTTTCTAAATTCATGAAATTCTATCGTCACTCGACACGAAGAAGCAAAGTAACACATTTTCAATCACTATTCAAATGATGAAATGAATAAAACGTTGAAATAGAAATAGTTAAACGAAATCTAATCTAAATAAATATCAGATAAAGTAATAGAATTCTCACGCAGAACAACCAAAGAATTCAGTAAAATACAATATAATGTAAGAAACAATAGAAATATGAATTCTATTTGCCGCGAACAATGTATATGAAACATGCGCAGTATAAATAGAGAGGCGGAAACGACAATTGTTTCACAGGAAGTAGACACGTGTATACGCACTCATCAGAATAAAATAAATACCGATGCAGGTGAGAGGTGTTCGCTATTTGGAATTTTCCTTTAGGTCTGTATATATATTTAAAGTAACACATTGTCTTCCATTTTGTTTCCGTTTTCAAAATTTGGGTGAAACTTCCTAAGTTTAACCAGCATGTTATTTCGCCACATGACAATCGTTATATCCAGCGACGTCACGATTATTCAAGAAAGACATTGAATTCTTTCAACGAACAGGGGTGTTTTGTTAGACGAAGTAAAACTAACGAAACTCGTTGAACATGACGAAACATGAAAGAGTTATCATTTAACATTTGTATACTAAAGATAATGTAATAACTCTTTGTTTCGTCGACTCGTTTCTATTATCAAAGCTTCAAATAATGGCACCTCGGATAACGAAAAAACACAGGAGAAAAACAACACGCGAAGGATTACAAGTTACGAACTTTTTTTAAAGTAAAGAATAACAAGGCTTTAGGACAACCACAACAAATCACATCCTTACATTTAGGCTAGCTATAAAAGGAGACTATCTGTTCTGATACTGCACTTAATCTTTTACGGTCAGTGAAGGAGAAACCAATCTATAATAAGGAATTTTAAAAATTTTTGTCCAAACTTATTTTAACACAGATCATATTTTATAAACTGTTTGATAAATAAAACTGCGGCTTTATGGTAAGTGCATAATCTGGCATTAAAATTAAAGTACATTAAAAATATGGCATATATGTATATTTCAATGGGTCTTTTCCTATATGTCAATGGGTATTTTCCTATGTGCGTGTCCAATAATTATCTTTATGAAGTTAGACCTACGATCATGGAATTAGGTATTCTCTTAAAGAATTAGATTATCGTAAGCGGATCGTAATTATTTATGAATTTGAAATGAGTAAATGTAAATATGAAGGAATTACTGGATCAAATATGAATTGATTTACTTAAATAAATTATTCTATAATTAATTCAACAAAATTGGGGTAGTCCACGAATTTAAAAACAACAGATATTATC
>OY744516.1:211698865-211788865 GCA_963556195.1 Sepiola atlantica
AACTGAGCTCCGACTACAGATAGGTAGAAACGTTTTCTGTTCTTAAGCATACTAGCTGTTATGAGAGACGCGATATGGAAAACTCGCATGAAGGCAGTCTACGGAGCTGACACCTACACTACTCTCGACCTTATTGCGATTTTCAAATATTACCTGAAAGCTCGCATTAAGGTCGAGAGAGTATGACTCTCTTCGGCAGATTTTAGTGAAAGGTGGGTGACAGGTGCACGACTGTGTATAGTTACTGGAGCTAGAATAGAGTGGTATTTAGACGTGGCTTAGGCAAAGGATATTGTGTAACAGAAACGAACAATGATTTTGTTTAAATAAGTTAAGGATGAGGCCTTTTTCAGTTATTTTAAGTTAGCTCGTGCGTGAATGATTTCATTATGGCCTCTTTTATTATTTTTCTCAGCCCGTCCCCACTTAGGTGACAGAGCGCTAAATTTGTCAGGATGATGGTCACCCTTCGAAATTTTCGAAGGTGGTGTTTAGAATAAAGCCTTGGGGCCTGCATACAACCTTTTTTTCGAGTTTCAATTTCGACTGGCAAATCAGCGTATCTGCCACAGTTTAGTAACGGGGGTCCTTTTTCTAATTTCGTTTTTGTTTCATTGTATATATTTTTATTTATTGTTTTATACATAGTGTTTTATCATTACCTGCCCCCCCCCCGTTGCATATTTGTAAATATGGGTTTTAACTAGGTTATTCATGGAGTGATTTCCTTTGGTGATTGAGAAGGATGTACAGTATAAATGTGGTATTTTGGTGATTGGTGGTCCTAAATGAAACTAGCTAGGTTATAAAGTTATAAAATTAGAATTAGGCCGAACCTGCCCCTCCCCTTTTCGGCCTTGTGCCATATTTTATAAATGGTTCTCATTTATAAATAAATATTGAGTTAGATTCTGCGGTGAGCCGAATTATTTTTCGTTCATTGGAGCTCAAAGTTACTCAGAGGGTTTTTGTGCTTCTACAGGAATTGAACCAAACTGAGTTTTTTTTTGTTTAACTTTTGGAGTCTAGTCATAGACTTCTTAATTCCCATCTTCATCTCCGTACTCAGAATTGAACATAAACCCCTCAGTAAACAATCACGTAGAACTGATTATTACTTAGCACTGTGATCCGTCAACATTCCTGAGTTCGACAAGACGCACCTGTAGAAAGTCGGAGGTTATATCGGCCGTAACGTTGTGGGAATGACATTCGAGATGAGAACAGAAGGCCGAATAATCCGAGTAATAACTACCAATCATCATCTAAAAAACTCCGAAACCTTATATAAATTGACTGGTTTACTGGTTGTTTTGTTTCACACGTTTTCAATTTATTTAAAACTGAACCACAAGACATACTATCAACGACGTATTGTATATGATTACTGTACGACACGTTGATGTTTACTCATCGATTGAAGGATATTCCGATGCATACCTTGCCTAACATTATTAAAGGGAAGAGACACTTGACATGCGTGAGCATCAGAAAGCATTAAGCAGGTGCTTTTTCAGAGCTGTTCGTTCTACAGAAGCCTCGAGATATTTTCGCAAGGTTGATCATTCTTGATCTGAATATCCTTCTGCATATAATGCGTGTGTGATGTTAATAGATCTCCTATTAAATAACAGCTGACAAGTTATTTCAGCATTCGAGAATGTTCAACCTGTTGGAATGGGCAAAGCTAAATAAAAAGAGAGGAGAGTCTCATAAGTTACAATCGTTTCGTAATAATAATAAGAAGAAGAATAATAATTATAATAATAATAATAATAATCCATTCTCCTCTCCCGCTCCCCCCCTTCCCCCAAAAATAAATAAATAAACAAATAAAAAATGGTGCCATCTTAGGCTGACACTATACAAAATATCTACAGAGGCTCAATAATGATGAAAGGACCGAGGAGGGCAGCACCCACCAGACCTCCACTGGAGTGCGGAGAGTATTGGTACCTTGGAGAGGCTTATTGCTACCAAAATCCCAGAGAAGCCTAATGGTCCTTACCATCTAAAAATAAACAGTAAACGGCGGTTGGGATACGGCAAGGTTATTTTCTTTGACTATCGGAAAGAGGTGGGCTTTACTGTACATCTGGAGAGACTTGTTGTCACTTAGACTCCAGAGAATACTACAGGTTGTTGTCGGTGAGCAATCACTGACAATGACCTGTGTGAGAACTCCTAGTGAGTACAAATTATAATAATCATTATAGTAGTAATAATAATAATATGATAATAATGATAATAATGATAATAATAATAGAATTGATAATAATAATAGCAATACCTCAACTAGTAACGTTATGACAAATACAGGTCAGATGTTATTAGATATAAAGTTAACTGTTGTAACCTAATAGGGCCGAAAATAAATAAGACAATACAAAGGTAGTTAACAATTACAAAATGATCAGAATTATTTTTCTGCAAGAACATGCTTCTTGATTGATCAGAAATAATAGCTCACTTCTTATTCAGTGTAAACCGGGAGCTTTTTAATTTGATTTTTCTTTTGCTTGTTACTTTTTTATGGAAACCGCTCTAGACAAGACCACTTCATGTAAGGAGCTAAAAATGTTAAACTAGCCAAAAATAAGTGTTAGATAGATGGATTCTGGCCTAGTAACAATTATATTTCCTCTTTGTCAGAAATAGGAGGACTGAAGGATAAAATAAAGAAACCGATAGTTACAAGGCTGTCTAAAGTAAACCCAAAATGCACTTTCCCCTCTCCTAGTTATTAGTGTAATAGAATTACAAGTTTAAAGTTTTTCATGAAATTATTAATTTAACCAAAATGATAAAACACTATAATTAATTGACCTAAGGCAATGTTAGTAAAATCTTTATTTATTTGTTGGACATAAATAGCTTCAACAGCATTCATTATTTTAATTAAGCCAAACAATACATTGCATTTGGTGGTTTAGAGTTTTCCAAAATTCTTTAAAAATTCGAAATGTCACGAAGTAATTACTGTTTTAATTATCACAGAATAGATTTAAACGGCTGACTTTTAAATGTGCTAAGTGAACAAGAAGTAAATTTTAGTTAGTTTGATGGATTTCAATTATGAATTAAATAATGGTTTTCTTATAAGATATCTAAAAATAGTTTTCATGCCTTTGATTTAAAAGAAAATATTATATCATATCAGATAGAGCAATACTAATGTGTACTGTACTTTCAAGCGAGAATGCAATAAAATTTAGGTAATCGATGAAAAATAGTGATTATGTTTATGGTTTTCGAGGGAAGCTTACATCATCATCAGAAGCAGCATAATCACTAGATGATGATGATGATGATGATGATGATCATCATCATCATCATCATCATCATCATCATCATCATTATCATCATCATCATCATCATCATCATCATCATCATCATCATCATCATCATCATCATCATCATCATCATCATCATCAGGGGCTTGTTTATTTCACTCCTGGTGGATGAATTGTGGATGAATTCCTCCCTGTATTTTTTTATCTGGTTTTATTTCCGGCTAAGCGTGGCCAAGTAAGACCTAGTTGACTATCGAGGTCGTCTTTCCATCAGGTTTTTGAACTTCCTATAGATATTTCACATTGCCTCGGAGACCATGCTTAAATAGCAGTCTAAAAATTCTCTCATTTAAGTTTTTTCTATCCTATATATACATACAGCGAATATTTATTCACAAAAATGTGTATTTAGTAGATTGCTACTTTACCGAGGAAGGTAATATTTTAGCATTTGCCCCCACGCTGTCAACGGATGAAATTGAGATTTTAAATTACTAAACAAGTGTAAGACTGTAGACAGAATATTCACTTTAAATATAAAGTTTACAGAAAGTTCACATCAAACAAAGTAGAGTAAGACGTTTGTAAAGCAATACATATTTTAGACAACATTAGCCTCCTAATGAACTTCTAGTATGGAATGTAATGCAATATAAGAAATATTAAATATAAATAATATATTAGAAAACCATTATATAGAGAGATATAGAGATCTGAAGAAATAAGTAATAAGACTACACAGATGAAAATAGGTTTAAGGTGTTCAAAACTCGTGCTAGAATTATCTGCACGGACCCGCGGTGCAGCGAATAAAAGTGCTAAGTAATAATCAGTAAAACGTGACATATTTCTGGTGGTTGTAAATCCAATCATTAGTACGGGCAATACTAAGAATACATAAGAAAGTTATTTAAACTTCTGCGCAAAATTAGAGCATTCACCCATGGGGATTAAATAAAAAGTTAATTTTCGAATATTTTATAGATCCGCAAGTTATAAATGAATATTCCTGAGTTCGAGGAAGCACACCTGAAAAAATCAGAAGTTACATCGACCGAAACGTAGTGAGAATTACATCCAAGATCAGAACAGTAGTCCGAATGATCTAAATAATACGTGTAAATATTCGTTTGCAAGCACGGATTTTTATAATCGGTGTTAGATTTATTTTTATACATTTAATATTAATTTACAAAAATTGTTTATATACATAGCATATTTTAGTGAAACCAGTATTACAAAAGTTATTTTTAAGAATTCATTTTCGGTGTTTTTCAATCATTTGGTGTTTGTGTTAACTGAAATATAACCTACAATATTTGATTCAATTTTACATTTATATTGGATTGAGTATTTTTATTTACTTCACAACACATACTAAATTGACTTTTAAAACTTCTATCATTAGCTCTAAGATATTTGTCAAGTTGATTACTAAACGTATTCTCTCATAAATAAAACAAATATTTTAATTTTCGCACAACTGATCATCAATCCACTAATTTCGAACCAACGCGGCGATTGGGCAAATAAGTCAGTAATTATGTCGATAAGCCAGTCAAACGCGTTTCACACAAAAACGCCGTTTGCGCTTACTGTAATTCGTAGAAACATTGTGTGAAATTCATTTATACAGTGTGACTGTAGCTAATTGACATAATTTGAGACAGATTTGACAAATCGTCAGACTGCTTTCCAAATTAAAAGAACGCTTGTTAGTGTATGCGGGAATTAAAAGTTTAACAGTTTAAATTAAGATTGAAACATTAATTAATAACTTGATACACAACTGTGCCTTTTACTAAATTTGTTCCCAGTTCTTCATTCATGATTAATCGTGGGGAAAACTCATCCCACCTTCGCTGAAAATCACAAGTTAAAAATGAAATATATTTCCGGATAAATAATGTCATCAGTAAAATCGATTGGAAAATCATGTTTTAAACATAATCGGATTAACACCAGAAGTTTATATCGAATGTAATATGTATTTTGTATCATCAATCGTGCCGGTTTTGTTACTAATCGAGTGAAGACATTGGACAAAGCTGTATAAGACAACTGCTTGAAATATTTTCCTCTTTCAATAGATACAAAGAACAATACGGATATCGAGTTTTCCTTTATTGAAATGTACTGTACACAATCATTCTAGACGAACGAAAGAGAAACACAGATAGATAGAGAAGAAAAGGGTGAGAGAATAAAATATATATCCATTTATTTCTGTATGGACACTTATATTTTTGACACGTCTCTCCATTGTAGCTTAAAATATAGATTATCCCTTATACGTAGCAATTGTCCTTTGCTTCTCTATAACGCAACTGCCCATCTGCCGATATGTTCATTCTCACGTTTCAATGCATTTGATCCTTCCAAACCTCTTGACACCACCAGACTACTTCTTGTCATCGAACGCTAATAGTGCATCTGCACAACCCTGCTAAACCATACTAGTATATTCACCCAGCCTAATCTATTATATAACTTCAAGTCACATTTACAAAAGAGATCCTGTAGATATATTGTCTAACCTAATTCTAACATGAACATAAAATCTCACATCATCGAACACTCCCAAATTTTATTAAATTGTTCCCTCTGTAAAATCATGGGTTAACCTTTTTTTCTCAATTTCATATATCATCGATTCAAAATGTCCTTTTTATGCGTTTAATACCAACTTTTTTACATATCCTTTGGAGTCAATACAATCGATATTTTCTAATTCCATCGTTTTCTATGAATTCCAACCTCACATAAAAGAACAATAATTTATTATTCCGAAATGAACGATTACCTTTTTCAGTTGTCTCCAAGGGGTTATGAATATTTACCGTAATACACAACGTTTACACTATATCTTATACCGTTGTCACCATCTCGTATAATTTTTCCATTGATTTTCATTTATCAAGTTCATCTTTCCTTTTATTCTAATACGCTTCCTTTCGTAGGATCATGTCTTTATGCCATATAAATGATCTCTCTCACACTATCTTCCAACATTAGAAAGTATCCTAAACTCCAAAAGAATAATGAGATTACCTTTTCCATGGACCATACCACTATCTCGACAACCGCAGAATATTAATTTGAAAAACAAAAATAAACACAATAAAAACAATCATTTAAGTCAAAGAAAACCACGTGATACACCAAAACAATCCGTAAACAAGTTAGAAAGATAATAAAAGTCTCATGTATTTCGGTTGCGTAGTAACACGTTATTACTCTTCCCGTTCATTCCTTCTTTCTTTCACATTTCCAGAAAATTAGAATTCGGTGTTTATTTCTCCCTCCGTTCCCTCTGTCTATTTAAGTGTGTCTTATTTAATAGTTTCTCATTTCTCTTTTTAGTCGCATTCTTTTCATTTAATATGAAATAACTGGCTAACGTAATAACATGAATAAAATTGTTCTTTCAAATATTGGTGAACATCGGAGTGAATGTACGTAAAATTTCACCTAACCAGAATTAAACCTACTTGAATAACATACATACACCTGGACACGGTTAATTGACAAGATTTTCTAACACAGTAAAACACATGTTCGAAAAATACACTATTAGTTAATTGATAAAAAAAACACTTGTAGCTGTTGTTAGTGATTACCTGCAGACGAGAATGACGCTTATATAAATACACACTATATAAGCATGGCTTAATTGACAGCGAATGAATAATTCCAGAATTCTTGTTTAAAGTTTGATGTGTGGGTGTCCTAAATCATTATATAAACACAAATTGGCATCGACAGTCAATTATTGCGCGTCTTCCACCTTTCTCATACACTCACTAGTTCAGTGCCGCCGACAATAATTTTACATCATTAAATTTTTAAACATAACTCTTTGTCGTCATTTTCTTAAGCACAGGGTAAATACAATATAATCTCTGTTCGCCTGTTTCTTTTTTCTTTCTGCTTTTATTCCTTGTATAAATCCCTCAGTTTTTCGCTTTTGTTTTTTAAATATCTTTTGGCTTCTATTTTGCTCTATTTCCCCAGTGTGATACAATGAAGGCCGCGAGGATAGAAAGTGACTCATCGACAGAGACAAAAGAAATGCGGACGTTATCATTTTCCATTGTTCAGGACAGGTGACTCAGAAAACAATACCGGACACGACATTTAGGGGTGACAGCGTTTTACGACAGTTTGACGACAGTAAGGTTTATGTCAAAAAGTTAACGAGTTTAGGTTTCGAAGGGAAGCCGAGCAGTTTGAAATCGAACCTCCACAGAGAGCGGATCGGACCGGAAAACGATGAGACTAGCTGACGACTTGAGCAACGACGATGGGGGTCTCGACAGTCCGCGACAGTGTCACCCACACTCATAGTTCAAACTAAATTATACACAACGTATATGTGTTTGTGTTCTTTCTCGAGAGTTGTGTTTCTTTTATTTTACTTGTGGACCAGTGCTGTGCCCTCGACGATTCGTCTGTGGATAGACGACTCGGTTAGACGATGGAGACAAAAATGTCACGGACACACAACGTTGGGGTTGGCGCCCGTCGAGTGGGGCAACATGGTTCTACCCCAGTTTTACGTTAAATATAAAACTCTTTGCTCGAGTGATATTATTTCAAAAATAAAAACTCTATGAACAATATGATTCACCGCATGTTTTTCATCATTTTCAATCTCGTCATGCTTTATCTCTGTGTTAATTTATTAATCACTTATGTGTAAAATTCTTACAACTTTTTAAATTTTTTCTTCGGTTTTCAACTCAATCTATTATTTTGTATACTTTATAAATATATATATGTATATATATATATATATATATATATATATATATATATATATATATATATATATGTGTGTGTGTGTGTGTGTGTGTGTGTGTGTGTGATTGTGTATATATCCATAAATAAAACATATATATTGCAAATTAAATTAGGTATATCCTATGCCGTGAATAGCTGATTCTATAAAAATTGGTTTAGGCTATTTTTTTCGGAAACCAATATTCGAATCTCTGAATTTGAACTAACTTAATATCTCATATAATGGATTTTTTTATCATTAAAACACTACATTTGTCTATTAAATATATCATCTATCTTGACGCGTTAGTAATGTTGATGGTATTTTAAATAGTTCTGAATCATGAATACTAAATTGGCCGGTTATCTATAAATTGAATACGTGGTTCTTTTTAAGGCCCTAATGCACGTGGAAACTGCATGTAAAAAGTATTATTTGAATATTTTTGTGCTTGGGTCTTTTTCTCCGGAAGGAAACTGATGTTCGTCTAATGAGCTGCATGCACAAACGCTAAATAATTGTCAAGTTACATTTAATTATTTCGAAATGTCGTTAATAAATAATGAATAAAGACTTGATCATTGGAATTTAAAATATCAGTGTTTACTTATATATATATATATATATATATATATATATATATATATATATATATATATATGTATATATATATATATATATATACATATATATATATATTACGTGTGCAATCTCATATATAGTTTTATGTTCAGTTACTCTATACTCTGTTCATTAGTTTAATACATTATAATGTTTGAATGTAAAAGTAACAAAATATTCTGGGTTACGGACAATATATTTTCCAAAGTTCATCATAATTAATTCATAAAATATAAAAATGCATTGAAAAAGTTTTCTATATAAGTCCACATAAATGTTAACGTGTGTCTATGTTTGTCACCGCATATTTTAGAATATTTATTCCAAAATATATAATGACTCGTTCATTTGTTTAGGAGATTTCCGTACACACACGCGTATATATATATATATATATATATATATATATATATATATATATATATATGTATATATATATATAAAAGTTTGAAACAAAAGTAGAACTCCCTAAATAATTCTTCAAAATTATAGATAAAAAACGATCTTGAATAAAAAAAACTCTATAAGGATCTCTTATTCCACAATGCCCAACATAGCTCAAACTATCACCACCTCTAATAATTAGAATATAAAATCTGCACAGTCATCAGTTCCCATACTATCCCCTGCTCGCAACTGCTACTACCAGAAATCCAGGGAATCTCCATTAAACAACAATTGCATGCAAAGTTACGTCATATACGCATGCACTGTGAAACAGTTCCACCAAAATGCTATTTTACGAAGTAACACTAATACAGAAATCCCCTCTTCACCTAATAAATCAACCCACCCCAACCCTCATTACTATACTATAGGACACCCAAAATAATACCTTTTACACCACGCTAACAATAAATAACCTGATCTAAGACCTCTGACATACTTGGCTAATATATCAAACCATTTCAATTTAACCTCGGCTCGAAGTTTAAACATTCAAACCCAGACCACTGTCACTACTACAAATCATGAGCATCGGGGGTAGTGCTTTCCTCATTAAACCACAAATATCTAACCATGTCTACCTCTTTAAATGCAATAACTAATTAAATAAATTACTTTAAGCGCAAAACACTCTGTTATCACAAATGTACGGGATTGGAGTTGTGGTCCAAATCCCTTTACAAGTAGGCCCCTAGTGCTTGCACACACTTAGCCCATCGATCCATCCACTGCCAGAAAAGCCTCTGACAGGCATTTTTTCCTTGAATAGTGTTCATCTCCGCCGTCACGTTACGCATCATCTTATTTTCGAATCCTCTCAACAACAGCTGCACTCCGAGCAGTCTCGAGCTTGCCAGAGCGCTGGTCACTCTCCGCTTATGTGCGGCCATTTTTGAATCGGGTGAACCACTCCTTAATTTCTGTTATACATCGCATTTTCTCCAAACACCTGCTGAATCTAATGTGACGGCGGAGATGAACACCATTCCAATAGAAGACTTCCAGAGGTGTTTCCGGCAGTTGATGGATCGGTGGGCTATGTGTGTGCAAGGACAAGGGGTATACTTTGGAGGGGATTATGGTCTCGACCCCGTCATGTATTTGAAATATTTTTTTAGGCAAAAAATCGGATATTTTTTAGGCAGGTCTCGTATATATATATATATATATATATATATATATATATATATATATATATATATATATATATATATATATATATATATATATATTAGTGAAGATAGTACTATATGCCATGTAAGACAGAAAAACTGTTATATTTTTCGGGGGAAAATTTTTTTCTAATTTTCTATTTTTTTGAAAATATTGATTCAATCATTCTGGAGAGCACATAGTAGTACATCGTGGGGTAGTTAGATTAGAGATGTGGGTAGAGTACTACTATAAATGTATGTTAATGAAACAACTAACCCACAATGAAAAGAGTCAATAATGGGACCTGAAGAAACGAAATATGTATAATAGCAGGGAGAACATTTTTTTACTAAGATCTTTTCGTAGTATTAATTAGATAAAGTTTACTACCAGAGCGACTGTTTCTGATGTTTGAAGACAATACAATCAAAATGCTCTGGTCTAACATCGGATACGTTTTAGACAGGTCTCGTGTATATATATATATATATATATATATATATATATATATATATAGTGAAGATAGTACTACTTGTTTTGTAGGAGAGAAAAATGTTATATATATATATATATATATATATATATATATATATATATGTATATATCTTGTTTAAGTTTACTAAACGGATTCATATAATTCCAATACCAAATCTCATAAAAATCCGTACAATATTTATTGAGTTACTGTGTAATGAAGAGATGAGTACACACATTACATTTCATCATTCTATCAGTGTTGTTATTTCTTCTTTGTTTGCAATCCCCCTTTTATATTACTTGCTTAACGGTTTTGTATTTTGTTATCATATTGAACTTTCTCTCTGGCTTTTCCTTTAAAAATGTGTTTCATTCATTTTACACATGTTTGCCTTTGGTGCATTGGTAGTGTTTCACATTTCTTTTAACTTGTATTCTTATTTCTTGTACCTTTCATTCATTTTCGACTCCACTTGTCAGGAGAATACGAAGGCTTACCTGAAATATAAAACATAATGTATTAAGAAATCGGCACAGAAATTCCCGAGGCCTTAGCAGAAAGAACACCTTTGACAAGTGCTGCCAATCAATTTGTTTTGTCGGTTTAGCTTTCCTCCTGCCTTTTGCCGCTTACTGCAACTTGAGAAAGTGTGTTATCATTGCCCATCAGAAGAAAATAGCGCACATTTATATTTTTTTATTTTACTTATCGTATAACTATTAAGCTTCAAAATCCCCGCATTTAGTATTTGTTGCGTATATCTTTTGAATTCATTCTACAAAATAAAGCAAACTTTTTATTTTATTAAACTTAAAGTATTGATCGTAAAATATGATCTAAATCGACAGTCCACTTATAATATAACGACTACTTTCTCTGTCTGTCTGTCCGTCCTGGAGAATGTTTGTAAACGCGAGAGGGGGCTGGAGAGGTAATTACTATTTAATTTATTTCAAAGTTAGAAACATAACAAATACATTAGAGCACATACTAACGACTAAATAAACAATAAATAATTTCGACGCCGAAGCAGTGATTTGAACTCGCAACCTTAACGTAAACTATCCAATACGGATGGATGCTGCGTTCGCGCTCGATTTTTTTAGGGGTGGGTGGGAATTTCACCCCTCCTCATTTTTTTTTCTTTTTAAACCAAAAATATTCGTAGACAAATTTTATTTTTAACTAAATATGTCTCACCACCTAAGAACGCAGCAGCCTAGCAAAAATAGACGACCGTTAAAGAGTTTATTTTCGCTAGACGTATAAAGTGGTAACTATAATTAGTTGAAGGTTCAATTCTAACTGTAGGCAATACTAACTAAAATAAAATAACAATTACTGAAGACGTCATTATCAGTGGTTACTCGCTGAAAATTACACGTAGTGTAAAAAGAGATTTGTGTAGCAACAGATCTTTCCGGATTTCCAGCACGTCCCGCCTTTCAATCGCCAGTGCAAATTAATTTTAGTTATCGCATCAGACGTTTAGCATTGATTTTTCGCACATCACGACCGTTAGTTTTCTCCAAAATGAGTGTAAATAAGGTTCCCAACATTTTAACACTATCCAATTACTTCCAGTGGAGTGGTGTAGGGTGCTCTATATCATCGAAATTTCAATCCTTGATCTTTGAGAGCAATTTTTGTGGTACTGGCTGAAACTGCTGCCACCACTTTTTTGTGGGGTGATGTTAGATTATAGAATTTCCTGATAGTTTCTCTTTGTAATGTTCTTTCTCTACGTTTTAATTATGTTGTAACTTACCTGCGATTCAGTGGAATATTCTACTAAAATGAGTGTTTCTGGACTATTTTTTGTCAGTATTATTTGTTATTATTATTATATTCATTATTTTTGTGTTTTTTGTTAATATTTATCGTGATAATTCTACTTTTTTCAAATGGTGTGCTAAGTTATTGCATCATTTTAAAGCTTACTGCTTTCCAATTTCGACATAAAGCCAACGGTTAGGTGTTTTAATGTAAAATTACTTACAGAAAGCGTACTGTCTGTAAAAAATAAACATATTTTACAAATGCAATTAGTTTTGTTTCAAATTTTATTTGCAATTTTAAAATGTATGGTTGTATGCAGTAATGCTAACACTTATCTGCATTGCTTTATTAGTGTTTTAACTCATACGTATTTCTCACGCGACTAGTGCTTGATACTCGCAAAAAAACAGTTGTTGTTTCCTAGTGTCTAAGTGGCAAATAGTATAGTTATATTTTTTATTAATATCCCGATTTTTTGTGACTATTGCAGATGATTTTCGTTCTTACACCAGCAGTTGATTATTCAGTTCTCTTCCATAACGGCCGTCGGCGTTCTCTTGAATTCGAATGATAATAAGAGTGTTCAGGATTCCAGTACTCTCAGTCTTTACAGTCGAATTACGGATGGCGCTTTCCTTCCTCAGTATTTCTATCTTACCCGGTTCCCTCGCCAATTATCTTTTGTTTGAACCAATTTTTTTCTTAATTGGGGAAGGTTGTGTTACATAATGTTATTTATTTAATTATTATTATTAAATATCATTCTTAATAGTAGTATTAATAGTAGTAGTAATTGTGGTAGTCGTATCAGTTGTAGAAATAGTAATATTAGTTGTATCATTAATACTATCGGGCTTCACCTAATTGCTATTGCTTCGCAATTTGATTACCAACCACTACTTTAAATTATTAAAACGGAACAAATCGACTGGATGAAGACAAAGCTAATACATTAAAAGACAAATCTAATCGATAAGAAAAGTTAGTTAAGCATGTGAATTTTTTCTTTATAATATTCCTTTCCCAATCGTTAAATTCTTTTTAATATGTTCTTAAAATAAACAGAATTTCGAATGAAAATTATATATCTAGTCTTTAAAATGCATTGTTTTCCATCAGTTGAATTTGAACGCTATTTTAAGACATACCAAAGCTATATTTAATCATTTCCCTACTTTTTAAAGGTAAGTAAATAAGTAATTCGCTAAATTACATATTCCTCTCGAGCATACATGATTCTAAGTTGAGATTGCTTTCCATTTAATTGATTTTATTTCGATGCAGGAAGGTAATATTATTTGTTTCTCTTGTTTATAGACATTGTAGCTCGATTTTTACAGCGTGTTTTCCTCTTTGCACTCCATCTAAACTTTTTTTGTTTTAATCATTGTTGTTTTACTCGTCCCCACTCTTCATGATGTCTACTTTTGCTACCACGTTTATTATTATTAATCTTTGTCAAAGTCTGTGAACGTCAATCGGACTGTAACGCTTCATAACTAAAATGTATGTACAGATTAACTGGACGCATCTTATTTAAGGTGCGTAGGATATCTATAAAATGATCTGTCCGTAGGGTTTTCTGTCATGTTTGAAATTACATTATGGTGTTTTTGTCTCGCTTAAGTTAGAACTCTGGCAAATACAATCCATTCAGGTCCCCAGATGCCGAAGAGCTTTCTACTCCAAACACTTCTTTCCTCGTGCTGATGGACTCTGGAACTCCCTCCCTGCTCCCTGCTTTCTTGACGTTACTGACATGCAGAAATTTTAAATCAATATAAACAGACATCTCGTGGCGCAGCTCCCAATTTAGGTTAACCCTCCCCCAAACTTTCACCCAGTGTCGGCCAGCCTTGTTTTAGGTAAACTATGTTAAAAAAATGCACAGGGTAGTCTGTCATGCTAAAGTTCTAAACGGCACATTTTTGTCACAGTTCAGTTCAGTTCAGTTAAGTTTTAATCAAAACAGTTTTCGTCTATCACTCTTAAGTTAGAAAATAGCCAATTTTTATATTTCACGGTAAGTTTCAAATATCATATTTTAGTATGTTACGCTTAAGTTTTAAATAGTACATTTTTTGTCTGTAATGCTTTAGGTAAAAATGGTACATTTGATCAGTCGTGTTTTATTTTTCAATAGCACCTTTTTGGTACTTTACGCTTAAGTTCAAAATAAGTCACTTTTTATCTGTAAACGCTTAGATTTCAAATTATGAATTCCATGATCTGTCTGGCTTAACTTCGAAATAGCACATTTTTGTATGTCACGCTTGACTACTAAAAATACATATAGGTCTCTAAAGTTTATCTCCGAAATAGCACATTTTTGTAGGTCACGCTTAACTACGAAATACCACATATAGGTCTCTAACGTTTAATTTCGAACTAGCACATTTTGCTACGTACCACTTAAGTTTTAAATGCCACATATTTTGTTCATCACGCTTATTTTACGCTTTAGTTGTAACTGACATATTTTGGTTTGTCACGCTTAATTTTGAAATTGTTGATATGTCACGTTTAAGTCTTCAATAGCATATTTTGAACTGTCATGTTTAAGTTTGAAATACGAATGTTTTGCTCTAAGTTTAAAAATAGCACATTTTGGTTTGCAACGCTTAAATCTAAAGAAGTCTCATCGTTAAATGTAGAATTTATTAAAGTGTATCAAATTCAATTATTTATTTGTTTTGAAGATAAATGGACGAAAAAAACTATTAAAAAACGTGAACATCTAACTGATAAAATTTAAAACAAATTAGGATGCATTATTTAATATTCATTTATTTAAACGTGTGCAATAATTATTCTATAGAATATGGTGTGATAAAAATTAGAATAAATACATATATAATGAATAATTAGATTAGTAACATAGTAATAGTCGTTTTCTGACTTTACTACGGTCGGTTATTCCAAATCACAATAGTGCACACACACACACACACAATGATATTCATGTTTGGATTTTTCTGCGGTTAAGAATTTATGTCTGACGTCACTAAATTTATAAATTTTTTAATGTATGTATGTTGTCGGTAAAGTTGTAAAATAATATGTTGCTAAACTTGTTATTTCAATATTCTTTTAAAAACATACAATTTCAAAGAGTTGATATCTGTTTATATTCTTAAAACCAACTTTTAATCGTTATATCTGAATATACAATATACCGCGCGCAGATGTTGAAAGCATTTAGAGAAAATTGACCAATCTCATATTGACTATGGTGGGTATATATATATATATATATATATATATATATATATATATATATATAATATATATGAATAAAATATTGGTTATGAACAATTGTTGGATAACGTGAAGGAGGGGAGAGCGATTATTGCCTCTTTCCACCCGTGTAAGAAGAATGTGATGTTATAGATCAGGTGACTTCCGTTTTCCGGTCGACTCCTTTTTATTTTGCAGTTGATTTGTCTCTAATGGGCCAATAAACAAAGTGCATTTATTTGTCTTGTTATTTATTTTCGGACACTTCATCTATTTTCAGATTAACAAAATACCCTTCGACTTAAATATGTACGACTGGTAGGTCATCCACCGTCGTTAGATAATACTTGAGTCTGGTTGTAACATGAGACTCAAGTCATTGGCGAGCGCCCCTTATTACATGCAATAAAAAGAGCACTCAGGTCCTACCAGATCTGGCCGTCTAAAGATATTGGTTTTCTCCAATCATTGATATTATTGTGTTTTCCTCTCACTTTGCCAAACCCTATCATGTTATGCAAATCCAAAAAAACAAACAACAAATGTCTTTAAAAAGAACAGCAAACCCCCATAAATAAATATTTGAAGATATAAAGAACTTGAAGCATAACTGAAAACATTTACCAAATTGACCGGATTTGGCATTATATCACTCGAAAAGGTTTTACATGCCGTAAAACAGAACAACCAAAAAGCGAACTAATACATGTCAATGGGAGAAATAATTCATCCGTGCGCAACTTCTTATAAATACAGTGATAATTACCTGTACGTTTTAAGAAACCGTCCTATTGAAAAAATGTCAGTCAGTTTCTTTGAGATGAAAAGAGACAAAATATCGATTACATTACTATTGACTAAATGTACCCACCGTCGTGGTACGGAAGTATTTTACTGTCAATTCTTTAGTTTCGCTTGTGCCTTTTTCTGTTTTCTGTTTACAAATGTATTTTAAGAATTTAAGAAAATTTTGTAAAAATGGTTTACAATACCTTTAGCCGGACATCTTAGAGAATTTTTAAATTTTAATCGCATCAATACGTACGAATGTTTTTCTTAAATGAATAAATACCTAGTTTAACATATGACGCGGTGTCCGGGAATATCTAACGTATTTTGTATTTGGATGGAAATATTATTAGTAAATACATATCACTCTTCGCAAAATAACATTGGAACATGTTGTTTTAAGCTCATTAATTTAAGAAAGCTTAGCGAGACCTGTGCAAATGTATTGCATGGACGATTGTAATAAACACAAACATATCCTGCTCCCACTCCTGAAACTCATATAAGTATTGATAATCGAATGTGTTATTAGCTATAAGTATTAGTTATTGTGTTCGTTTATTATAAAACGTATCAATAAAAATAATTAACATAAAAACGTTATTTTGTCAAAAGTAAATGAGAACATCCTAACAGCAATGTGCGTGCGTAGAAACACTCATTGTTTTGTGTTTTATGGATAAAATTCTTGAAGAAAGATCTGATTATATTCTATTAAAAGTTATTTTGCAAGTAATAATTTTAACAAAATCAGCGTTTAATAAGAAGTATAAACATATAGTGCGTGAAAACTGGATGTTTATAAGTAAAATAAAAATGAAATTTAAATATAAATAAGAAAGAAATCAGGAACAAATGTAGAAATCAGAAAATGGGCATGCAAACGTCAGCATTACTTCATGACAAAGTGAAAACATCGTCGCATGAACGTGCGTATATAAGAATGATTTTTGCAGATCATTTATTTCCAAATAGGATTCTTATTTTACGATTAAATTCATTAAAAAAGTTTATTTGTTTGATAAGAAAATCCTAATACATTATTGTGAATTGAAGGCACATAACTGCGCTATAATGAATCTGATGTAATCAGTAAATTTTTGTATGTAATTAAGTAAGAGTTTCCAAATTGGATTTTAATATAAGGTGTTAATTCATTAAAATAGGTGAATTCATTTTTTTTAGCTGATTTAATTACTGAATAAATAACTTTTGTAACTGCTATGCTGTGATGGTGATTTTAAATATTTTAGGAATATATAGACTCTTAAAATACTAGATATAGAGTTACGTCAAAGTGGCGTCGCAGTCATAGGGACAGTCTCGGACGCAGTCTTTCTGTAACATACTATTCTGTACTTCTCTAAATACACACTCTGTTACCTCTACTACCGTGTTGTCCTATTTATTATCATCCGTTTAACGAACGAAATTACATTGGCGACGGGGAATTCAAACTGACGGATACTACATAGCCGAGACTTATATTGCACACAAACTTGTCAACGAAAACTCGGATGTATGTCGGATACAATATAATCATTACTACACGTGGAATGTTGGATATTGAAAAGAGACGTAGTTGGTATGCTCTGGAAAATTGTTGCTTTTAACAATATAGCGATGAGATACATGTTTTATATACAATGCGCGGCAGATATGCGACGAAAAAACACCTGATCATCAGAAAGTAAACCTAAACAAAAAACAAAGTTTTTGGGTAATACAAAACATATATTAAATCAATGTTTTACATTTTAGTTGTTTGCCTACGAAGGAAAAACAAAACAACGAATGAAAAGGCATCTCAATGTGTATTTTTCGTTTTATTTTACAAAGAACACGAAAATAAGTTTAAACGAGTACATTATTTTTATCTTGCTAAGAGGTTAAGACTTTATGTTCCAGTGAGAAACGCTACGACCGTGTGTATGTATATATATATATATATATATATATATATATATATATATATATATATATATATATATATATATATATATATATATAGTCTCGGAAGTTTCTCAACCATTAAAACTATATAAAAAAATATATAAAAAAAAAATAAAAAAATAAAAAAATATCAAAAACAAAAAATGAGGACGACTAATAATGCAGTTTTTCTGCATCTTAAGCAGTTAGGAAGTTAAACAATTAAAAATAATAGTAAGCTCAATAACACCGAGCTGAACATGACCTTTAAAAATAATTACATGGAAATAATTACATACTTGGGTGATAAAAATCGTGCATATTTCTACAAAGCGTCCTGGCCCAGTGGTAGAACGCTGGACTATAGACATCAACATCGAACGTTCGATCTCTGATGACGGTTGTGAGCCAGACACACGTGTCCATGGATTACTTTTATGTACGTAAAAAAAAATATATGTATATATACATATATATATATATATATATATATATATATATATATATATATATATATATACGAAAGAGGCAGCTTATTTAAGTGAGGGAAAACTGAAGAATTTTTAAACGGTAGTTTAGAAATTACTAGTAACCAACAAGTACAATAACAACAATTAAAACGGCGCCAACAAGTAAAACAACTGCAATTACAGAGGAAACAAATAAAATATAAACAGAAAATGTTGATTAGATGGAAAGTTAAAACACAGAACGGAACATTTCAAGACAGGCAACTGTAACACATGAAAGGATTTGAGGAAATATTTGTTAATGGACAGGAAATAAATCATACGAATTATCGAATGGGTGTAAAAATGAATGTTCTATTTTAAAAACACTATTTTGCGTCGAATTGATGATGTTAATTACGACCCTGAAAACGAGATTGGGGTTGCTTCTTACTATACAAGAAGATTTATGATACTAATTTAACCGATTTTTATAGTGAAGTTTGCTATTACGGAAATTGGGTACGGTTCAACATACCAAATCTGTCAAGTTTATATTGCCACAAAAAACAGCGACTTTTTATTTGTTAAAGCGATATAACTATTAACTAATTGTTTAGCCCTCAAACACTATATTGTTACAAACGACTGCTATTTATAAATCTCACAAAGGAAAAAGATGCAGACTGCATTAATTTCGCATTCGTAGTAAAAACCTATAGGGATAATTTCAAGGAATCGTATTTGAGCGCTAACAGTTTAAAATGCCTTATCTTTTACAAGGTGTAGTATCGAATTCGGATGCAGAAATCAGTAGAAAAGGTTCTTAATAAGATATAGAATGTACATGGTTTTAAATTTCAACACATCGCATTTGAAAAATCCATAAGAAAAAAAATAATTCCCCAAATAAATTTGATAAATAAAAGAAGAATTTGTCTCCTTAACCGTGTTTTAGTTGTGGCCAATAGCATTGGTACCAATATTGTTCATATATAATGAAACAGGGTTTAAATTCCAATCGCAAAGGACATAAAAATATAATTTGAAAAAGCTTTATTAAAATTTTAAATGTGCTGTAATTGAAAATATTATGAGGTTTTTACAATTTATAATATTAAATAAAATATTAAAATGCGACTTGACTCCGGCTAAAATTAGTCGATCATTTCTTTCAAACGTAGATGAAAATTAAATGGGAACTAAACAAAAGTAGTTAAAAGCGACATCATACAAAATCAAGATCTATGGGCTAGCAATAAGCTGTAGCTGCATTTAAAGTAAAAACTTTGAAACTGGAAATGTTTGTGATTAAAAACTCAAACAAAATTTTCAGGGTAGACTAAATGGAAACGTTTTAATTATAGGAAATGCCGATTTCTCTCAAAAAATAAAAACCTTAAATGCCGAAGCAGATAGACTAAAACACAATTAAAAGAAAGGTTTGGGGATTTTTGTTCTGAATGACTATGAAGATGTACAAATTGACTGCCAGGTTTAAATTAAAACATAATATTCAACTAGTTTTCAAAAAGAAAAACGTGTAATCCGCGTCATTAGATGGAATTGCCGATGGAATTAAATAGTCTCGAAAAAATAGAAAATGAAATGTAACGAGTTGGCTTCGCTTACAGTCTAAGTAAAAAAAGTAAAGAAACCCGTGTTTGTGCAGATTTCTCCACAAGATTTAACCAGGCACTAAATAATTTAGCAGTATCCTCTGCCTTGTGTAGAAGAAATATACGCTAAACTCAACGGAGAGGAACCTCCATAAATGTTGATTTAAGTGATGCGTATCTACAAATACCTGTAGACGAGGTGTGCTTAACACAACTTTGTATAAATACCTATTGAATTTTGTGCAAAGTAAAAAAAATACTATTTGGGATGAAGGTTTGATATCAATTATTATTATTTACTCACTACGAGTTCTCAACCAGGTCATAAGTGATTGCTCACTGACAACCGGTGGTATTCCCTGGAGTCTGAGTTATAACAAGTCTCCCCAGATTTTCAGTATTCTCCACCTCTTTTCGATAGCCACCGCAAATAAACTTGCAGTATCACAACAGCCGTTTACCATCGAATCTTCTCTAATATTTGGGTTGTTTCTGAATTCGAGTTTTTCTTAATATTTAAACAGTTTATATCATCGCTGTGTATTATATGGCCCAAGACTTAACTTTAATTCCAATTACTCCTAGACATTTTTTCCTTTTTTTCGGGACTGTTTTAAGTACTCCTACAATGATTAGTATTATAGTGATTTTTATCATGGTCCATATTCTTTCTAAGTCGCCGTGTATTACCTTGATGTTTCTGCTTCTTTGACCTTTACCTTGTTATCTGCTGGAGCAATGTATTTCAGTTCGAGTTTCACATCCGAGATGAAAACATCATCAGATCAAAACCTAAGAAAATACATGTTTGCCATTGCGTCTTCAGTAATCGTGCAATCCTATCTTTAAATAACGGGCCGGGGGGTAATAGCATAGTATGAATATGACATTACGATAGCGTATTATTATATAGATGTTTTTCTTGTAAGTATATCGATATTATTCGCAAATCTTCGTTCGGCATTATCAAGTCTGTTTGGGATTCATGTCGTCGTCGTCGTCGTCGTCGTCGTCGTCGTCGCCACCACCACCACCACCCATAAAATAGTTTGTTTTTTCTTTCCTCCATAAAATCGTACGGGTTCTGACAGATGACAATTCTACAGAATATTAGCTCTATCAAGTAAGCCATATTTGTATAATTATGTATTTTTGTTGCATGCCACCTCGCTTCAAGTAACTCTTAAGCTTCATGTCGATTGAGACGAAATTCCTCGTTTTGCTCCAGGCTATGGCTAGTTCCAATCTGAATTCACATTAATTGTCATTTTTTTCGGAATCCTTTTACGCCACAGTGTGATCATCAGAGCTCACGTGACGATAATTATGTCGATGCCATTGTGTTTGTCAATGGCGACGATGTAATGTTGTATGTGTGAGACTGTAAATTAAAAAAAAAACAGGCATTTCAGTGCCACTTCAAGTTAACTTCAAAGTCACAATTATTACACGGACGACATCGGATTTACAAGGAGATTCCATCATAGCGTCCATTGTAGTCAATCTGAAGCAAGAATATTACAACGAAACTACGTTATTGTTATTATTATCATCATTATTATCATTATTATTATCATTATTATTATTATTATTATTATTATTTCATCAATCAGTGACCGCAGAGTGAAACCACCAAGTGGTGTTTTCTGGGGTGTATATTACATAAAACTAACACAGATTTCTAATCCACTGCGCTTTTTTCGACACTCGTTCCAATCCAATTTGCGTTCTTGGCATAGATTGTACTCCACATATTTATTGCTAATATATATATTTTCCACTTATTTATTGCTAATAACAGTCGTTGGTTATTACCTGGAAATTAAATTGTAATAAGCCTTCGTAGGATTCCCGTACTCTCCGTGTCTTTCCAGTGGATGTCTGGATTGTTCTCTCCTTCCGCCGTCTTTAAACTGCCCCTGACTTACATGATAATTAACTCTGGTACCAATTGATGATTTTTTATTGATTGGGTTTCTTTTACATATCTACACTTGATGCTGGGCATTTCTTTGTATTCGTATAATGCTCTTTTAATATTTCCATTTGTATTCCAGTGTATCCGTGACTGGGCAGCGTCATCTGGTTATCTGAGATGGGTTCAGCACTCGAGAATGTTTCTTATTATTAAAGTTATTTTTATCAGTGTCGTGCTTTTTATGGTTCCAACCCTTCTTTTTTATTCAAATTGTTCTTTATCTTTTTCCTTGTTTTTTTGTCGGAAATGCCCTTCCTGAATCTACTATTACTGCATCACAGTGGTGTTTTTCATATACAATATTCCCGCTATCTCTCTGCAAAGCTCTACGTATCTGTTAATTTATTTTAGTGGACTAAATCTATATTCAGCAGGTGTTTTACTTCTTGTTGCTATTCATTTGCCTCCCCACAAGGGCAAAGTTAGATACAAGGTCGATTTTTAATGTGGGAAAAACTCAACTTCTCAAAGAGGGGCACTGTGGATTGGAACAAAACTACCTAGAAGTATTAATCATTCACTGACCGATGACAGGATAGACTTCGTGTATCATCTGAATAGATACTACACGTTGTTCCTTGTACAACACGCCAAGTATTTTTTATTCTTGTTGATTCTTTGTGAACCACCATTCCAACCTAGCCCGATATGTTTTTGGATTCTTTTGGGACCAGTTAACGGTCTTCAATAATGATGTGGCTTACTGCTTCGTCTCTTTGTACACACATATTATATTGTGTGTTTACCGAGTCCTTGGCTAAGTTTTACTTCTTGTAGATTGTTCTCATCGTGTTATTGTGAATTACTGCCTATGGCGAGTCGGTTTCTATGTTTAAATGTATTTACAGTAACAATTTCCATGTGTTTTCGTTGCTATTCCCTTGTTAATTTTTATACTTCTTCTCTTCCCATTTTAGTTAAGTTTAGTTTCTCTTTTTTTGTTTCGCCGTTTTACGTATTATTCGAGGTGATATTTTTGGAGAATGTATTCGGCATTATTATCCCTTTGATTTCAATTTCTCCTACTCTTTCGTCTAGATTCATCAGAACTGTTCCTAGTGTCCCTACTAATAATGTACTACAGTCGTACTTTCGATTATGGCATATATGTTTCGCGTATCCATCTTTTTCTATTTGTTGCCCATTGTTCATGTATGTTCGTTAATTACTTAAACCAGATTATTATTATTACTATTATTATTACTATTATTATTATTATTATTATTATCATTATCATTATAATTGTAATTATTATAATTATCATTATGATTTTTATTATTATTATTATTATTTCTCATTTTGAATTCTAACATTAATTGTTACATTTAGTTCTTTACTCATAACAATTAGGAGGTTTACATCATGTCCGAATGCTAACAAGTTTCTCCAGATTTCCAATACTCTTCAATTTATTATTTTATTACTCTAACTTACTCCGCTCATAGGATGAGTTGCAAATAGAAATTGGTCCTTCACAACATGGAGTAATATTTACAGTTCTGCCTTGAATTGTTAACTGCAAAACGATCATCACGTTCCGAGCACGTTGGTGTATAATGATCAGTACTCGTGCAAATTACACACTTTTCTCTTCTATCTGTTGTATATTAATGACGTAAATACTTAGAAAGTACGGCGCGAACGAACACTCGACGATATAATTTTACAACATTTGCTGGGTTATAGGGTGGAAACATTTCCACCAACAGGACCAATAAGGCACCTCCTCCCTCTGCTATCCTGCGGGAGACCCTTGGACAAAGTCGAGTACCACCTTAGCCCCCCACCCCGAGATGGGTACGTGAGGTCATGACAGGCATGTGATGGATGGAGGGTTGAGCAGCCTATGGATTTTAGAAACTGGCAACCCTTTCGTTTTGTGTTAGGCAGATAATACTGATTTTTGCACAAATTCTAAGACTTCCTGCTCTGTAAGAGCACTGCTCCTATAGAAAGTAATTGTAACCTACTATCAATAACATGTTTGCAAAGAACATCATGGCAAAAAATATTCAAATGAATGGAAAGTCATGATCATCGATCTCTGCAAATAGACCTGATAGCTAAAGAAGAAGAAGAAGAAGAAGAAGAAGAAGAAGAAGAAGAAGAAGAAGAAGAAGAAGAAGAAGACCTTTGTTCTAACCAAAAAATAGTTATATGAGTTCTCTGGTTTATGTAGTTTTAGTATATGTCTGGTTAGCTCAAACATCTTTGTAGCTGTTATTTCTATTTGAATGTGTAGATCATCCAGCATAGTTAGTTGAGAATGTGGCAGAAGAAATATCAACAAAGATCACGTCTATAAATCCGGAGTGAAAATAACCTAGGAAGCAAGAAAGTATTAAGAACGGATATTATGTAAAACTGCTAAAGAAGAAACAATTATAGCAAGCAGGCAGTTTGTTTGAACGCACACAAGTGCATCGGACATATAATGACAAGGGCTTCAAAGATACACTGAATAGTGAGTTCGAGTTTTCTCAGTCATTCTGACACCACTGGCCATTATTTTGGGCAGAACATCGCGTCCAAAAATGACTGGCTTTCTCACATCAGATGTGTGTCAAGTTAGTCTGTTTAAAGCTTAGATCACACAGAAGCATGACTAGAAAACAAAGTATAAATAACTATTCTCTAAGTTTAATGTTTATGTAACGGGAACTGGTTTTTGTGTGTATGTCACCTGGATAAGTTTGGATGTGCCAGAGAAAATATCAACAAAGATCAACTTTACAACCCCGGAATGAAAATAACCTATGCAGTAGGAATGTATTAAGAACGATATTATGTCAAACTGCTCAATAAGAAACGATGAATGATAGCAAGCAGGCAGTTTGTTGGAAAGCGCGCAAATACATCGGACATGTAATAACAAGGGCTTACAACTAAATAGTGATTTCGAGTTTTCTGAGTCATCAAGTCGAATAAATACCACGTTTTCACCCAATAGATTTGTGTCAAGTAAGTATGTTTAAAGCTACAACTACACAGATGCACGCGCAATACGTACGACCAGAAAACAAAGTATGAATAATCATTTCAAGTATTTAATGTTTCTGTAACTAGGTTGTTGTGCATATGTCACAAGTTTAAGTTTAAACACACATTCATGTTGTATTCTTCTGTCAGTTTAAGAGATTTTAATTTTCTATTTCTTTATCTTCTGTGTCAATGTGAACAATGCGTTCTAGTATAGCAGGGGCGGGCAACCTTTTCAGAGTGAAGGCCAGATGAGACTTTTGGAAGGAGATCGCGGGCCGGAGTGAAAAACGAAATCTCAGAATTACTATATTTTGTTTACATGAATAAATTGTACAAAGATTGCATTGAAAACTCTACAAATCTGATATTTTTTCTCAGGAGACTTCTGTATGTGATGTTATAAAAGACGCCGACGAAGAGCCATTTTTTGATTCATAAAAATAAGAACGGGGGAAGTAGCAAGTTAATCCAGCATTCGTTTTAACACACCTCACATAAGTTTTCTGTTTTATGCCCTGTCCTCGTCTCTCGTTTCCTCTTTGCCTCTCTCTTTCTCTTTTTCTATTTTTATCTCAGGCCAAGGATTTGAAATTAATAGTTAAAGAAAAAGGAAATATACATGCATCATCGCTCGCTGATGTTTATACATTTTTCATCCCACTGTAAATTATAATTGAAACCTAATTTTACGGCTATGTCACAAAATGATATGAGTTTTACTGGGAGATCTGCGGGCCGGATTGCAATAATACAGCCTAGCAGGGTAGTGGGCCGGACGCTTAGCTTTCGCGGGCCGGATGTGGCACGCGGGTCGGAGGTTGCCCGCCCCTGTGGTATAGTAAAAATGGGTTACGTTTTCGGAATAGTAACGTAAAACATTTCCTCATCATACATTAGCACTTTACTTCTAGCCGGAAGCATTCGGCAGGTGTTCTCTTTGTTCCCCTTTATCAATGTGTAACATAAAAACCCTTTGATTTTTCAAAACCAAAAATATTCCTGAGTTTCTATGTCTTTTGAAGTGTCTACATGCAACGCGATGCTCTGGTCTCTGCAATTCATTTCCTTTTCCCTAGATGAAACTAAACGTCTAGATCCGTTTTACTGATCTTTCTTTAATAGTTTTCTATGAACCTAAAATCTTGAATCGTAATTTTTGTTAGTTTCAAATATCTCAAATACTTTAGATCGAAGACTTTTATATGTTTGGCTGTGTATGTGAATATATATTCTTCTGTATATGCGCGTGTGTGTATGTTTGTGTGTGCGATAACTACTATCACATATATTCATTAAAGAATAATATCGTTCATGTATACACATATTAGAAACAGGCATACAGGTGTATATGCATATACATCTATGTGTGTGTATATATACCGAAAACTAGTTTTAATGTTGTAGGTGGACTTATATTATGAAATATGTAAATATGTAAATCATTAATTGTCTACAAAAAATGGTCGGAATATCGATTACAGATTGAAACAGTTGTGAACAAAGACTTCCAATGTCAGGTTAAAATTTGGTAAGTTTGCACATTTTAAGTCACGTGATATACCACGCTAAAATAGATATAAATATTTATTTTTTAAAATGTTGTATTCAATCCACATTCATTTAGAATCAAATATATTCGTCCTATTTAAAACTAAAATGAATTAATTAATTCTGATCTAATAAACGTTAGATATTTTTCTAACACTTATTAATCTTGTATATACAGGGCCAAAACCCCTCAATAAAATAAAAGCCGTAATATCTGTAACAATCCTACGGTATTTGATACAAAAAAATCTCAGTCTGTGACAGACCTCGCCACCAAGTTTAAGTATGGAATATCGGAAAATATTTGTGTTATCTTTGTTCAATGATAAACACTTCTGGATGTAACGTGAAAAATTGTCAATAACTCTAGCATACTCTTATATTGGAACCGTCTTGATTGTAGTTTCTTTGTTATGATCCTTTTCAGTTGAGGAATCGCTGGAAAATTGTTTTGATTAGAATTATATTTTAGATAAATCAATAAACAGATGAATATCACAAAATTGTACTATTAAAAGGTTAACTTAAGTGTATTTGTATATCATAGAACGGTGATACGACAATTTTTGCGACATCTATATCTGGTACTCATTAGTCAAGCCAGGAATAGACTCAAGTTTATTTGCACCAAACATTGTTTGCTTCCAGAATAGATTCTGAATGATATTAATAATTCAACAGATTGCATGTTTCGGATGTCACGCTGTATACACCAAATGCAAATATAAATGACACGAACGAAAATATAAGCCAAATATGAAATATTTTGTTCACAATTTCGCAACATCTATTTATGAGAATCTGTGTTTATTTCTTGGACAAAAAGTCTGCTCATGAAAATTTCATTTTGTTTTTGTTAAACATGTAACGAAATGAAAGTTACTCGCAGTGGTGGTAGAATACATGCTGTCAATGTTTTACAATAGTGAATCAGAGATTTAAACTCAGTCGAGCACTTTCTATGGACAAAACTATACAGTAAAGAAAGGCAAGGTGATAGAGTACATGCTGTCAATGTTTTACTATAGTGAATTAGAGATTTAAACTAAGTCGAGCACTTTCTATGGAAAAAACGATACAGTAAAGAAAGGCAAGGTGTGATAAATGGGCGTTATTAAAGATAAGAGATTAATTAGCACTAAAGTTAAAAATCCATTTCATACTCTGTCACGACAAGGAAAAGCTTCTCTGAGCGGCATATCCCTAAATGTGGTAGCTGTACTCCATCTTAAGACTCATCTAACTCGCATACAATTTGGAGCGACAGAATAATGTAACATTTTTCTCGCAACTTTAGTATTAGATTTGATGTAGTTCTTCCATTTTCAGGTCAGGAGTCAATGTTAGTGGCTCAGATTCTATCAACTCAAAGAGGCTGCTTCAGGGAAAGAACAATTTGTTTCAAATGAGGTAAAACATTGATCTGAACGTTTGCATTAGAACAAGAGAAACTCGGTACTAGGTGTATTCAATGGAGAATATCACTTTTCATTATTGAACAATATGTGTTTGTTTTCTTGTAGAAAGGTACCCTAACACATGTTAGCCGTTTTTGTATCAATCAATAATTGAATAAAATCGCTTATTTGTGTTTATATCTATATTCAAAACTATCAATGTGAAAGTACTGTTGAAACCTTTCAACCATGATATGAAAAGTAAGTAACGCGTTCATGAAATTCAAGTTTAACGGCAGAAGTTTATATTATGGTTCGTTCTTGATCTCAAACCTCAGAGAAAAATATCATTTTCTCACGCGACCCTGTTGTATCGATAATGTTTTTAGAGTTTTACCTTGTAATTAATTTGACAAGTGTTAATAGTATAGCAACAGTGAGTTAAACTATGTCAGAAAGTATTGTATTTGCGATTTGTAAAAAAACGAAATAAATATCCGTGTAATATTGTGACAATGAAGAGGAACAATCATCATTGTTGATATTTGCTTATTAGTGTGTGCAATTCAGTTTGATTAAAAATACTTATTTAACAATATTTCTTTTAACAACCGTAGTGAAACCCACACTATTTTAACAAACGTATATACATCTATGTTGTTTGATTGAAATCAATAAATAGGTATCTAACCATATTTACTAAAACATTCTAGCGGCTACTATTCAGCACTTACGGTAAGGAGCATAACTCCACGTTAAACTGCTCGCTTTTATTAGTAATAAAGAAATGTTCTGCTGAACTGGCCCCTGTCCTCACCAAACTCTACAATAAATGCCTAGCTGGATCTTGCTTCCCCGATAGCTGGAAAATTGCCTCTGTGGTACCAGTCTACAAGAGTTCTGGGAATAGAACCGATCCTCACAACTATCGCCCAATCAGTCTGCTGCCGATCTTTGCTAAAATCTTCGAATCCTTAATCAATCTAGCGATAGTAAGGCACTTAGATAATGCTAAACTTATATCTGACCGCCAGTATGGATTTAGAAAGCACGATCTACTGCGGACATCCTAACGGTAACCTCTGAACGCATGTATTATACACTTGACAAGGCAGGAGAAGCTAGAGCAGTAGCGCTTGATATATCCAAGGCCTTTGACAAGGTAAGGCATAAAGGGCTTCTCCTGAAAATACGCTCATACGGTATACTGGGCAATTACTTAATATAATCAGATCCTTCCAAGACAAAAGAAAAATCCAGGTTGTCCTCGATGGCCGTTAATCTAATCAACATGACATAAATGTTGATGTACCTCAGGGATCTATCCTTGGACCTCTGTTGTTCCTGATCTATATAAACGATCTCCCTGATGACATAGTGTCTGGGATTGGTTTATTTGCTGACAACACCACGCTTTACTCTCGCCATGTTGGCAAAACCGACGCGATCATATCCGAGGCATTGGCTGAATCCTTAGAAAATGACCTTCAGGCTGTAGTGGATCGGGGTCACAAATGGTTGGTAACTTTTAATGCCGCTAAGACAAAGCTCCTTTCTTTCAATAACTACAAAGAACCTCTCCAACCACCGATTGTCATGGCTAATAACACCCTACCTGAGAGTTCATAATTCTAACTCCCCGGCCTAACCTTCACAGGTAACATGAATTGGAACAAATACATCGAAGACATTGCCAAGGCTGCCGCGAAGAAGGTTGGCTCCCTCTACCGTGCTAGTAAACTCCTCTCCCATGACATTATCCTGTATCTTTACAAAGCCATCATCCGCCCATGCATGGAGTATTGTTGTCACATCTGGGATGGTGCATCATCTACTAGTCTCTCCCTCCTCGACAAGGTCCAAAAAAGAATCGCCAACCTAATAGGTCCCTCACTGTCAACCAAGCTCCAGTCCCTTTCCCATCGCAGCAAAGTAGCATCCCTGTTCTTGTTTTACCAATACTTCAATGGATTATGCTCCGATGAACTGGCTACTCTGGTGCCCCCTCGACGTAAATTCACTAGACTAACTCGACACTCAACTAAATCTCATTCATTCACTGTGGAGGTCCCCAAATGTCGGAGAGCCTTCTACTCAAATAGCTTCTTTCCTCGTGCTGCTGGCCTCTGGAACTCCCTTTCCTGCCCCCTGTTTCCCCGACAGTACAGACATGCAGAAGTTTTAAACTAATGTACACAGTCATCTCGCTGCGCAGATCTCAATCTAGGTTGACTGCCTATACCTTCTCCCGTCTTCTTTTTTCTCAGTAGCCCCTTACGTCTACAGTCGCGTCCTGCCTAGTTTGGGGTGAACTATGTTAAAAATAAAAGAAAAAAAGACGTTTTTTTACAATAATTATTTTTTATATTCAGATTAATAACGTGGCTAACTTCATGTGAATCCCTTAAATGACTTACAGTAAAAAGCGTCCTATTCTGATATTCTACCACAATTAATACTCTAATATTTATTTATTTTTATTAATCATTTTTTATGTTTCATATGGGACTTGCTAGTTCAGAAATAAGGAACGACCTTCGCTTGATGAAATGGAAACCTCGAAGAATCAAAAGGATCTATAACACCCGTTCTCCGACGGCTTTATCCTATGTTATATAAATATATATTTAATGTATTTATTTACTGATATTTTGTAAATATTACATATATAATTAAATCACAGAGGTTTCGAATTATTGAACAATACATGCAAATATTGTTATAATTCACTTCAAAGGTTATAGACGGTTATTTCCCTAAGCGGAAAGCATACCGGTTAATAAACTAATTAAGAGATGAAGGCAACCGTAATGCGAATCTAAACATAGATAAGTATAATAATTTCCATTCGTAGAGAGTTGATCACGTAATAGTAAGAGATGCCGACTGCTGACGTGATAATCGGATTTCGAATCTTAGTTTTAAACACTCACACTAATGAGAGGTAGTATTACGATACATCTGTTTTTATATGTATATATTTTTATTCGTGGGGTAACCTGGTGTTGCCCGTTTTGGAAAATAACACCACACTGGACAGTAGAATAAGAACTGAACAGTAATTGTTATTGATTCTAAATAGATTTTTTTTAAATGTAGGTTTCGTCATATTTGCTTCCCTCTAAAGAAAACTAAATTCAGCTCATGACGCATACATTCATGTCGACTTGCTGTGTCACAAATTTGATAAGTAGATTTAAAGTAGTTGTTTACCACCAGGGATATTTATTTTCTGTTAGATGTCTTTTTACTCTTTGCAACCCTTAAACGCACACCAGAAAATAAACAGCTAAACACACTTTTTACGGTATCTTGATCTGCCAAGTTGTTTTGAGTGCAGTTATTTGTATTGAAGTTCAACCTGCAACCCTCTTTTGAAAGTACATCATACATATATCATTCGACTTTTCTTTCATAAAACTAAAACATCGATAAGCCAGACAGAAGGAAAGAATCTTTAATTGATGTAATTTCGTAAGACATGTAGCTTTTCATCCCCTCTTCAACCTGTTAACATGCTAAAATGATATTCAAAGTCCGTTTCGTAATTGGTATGCAATACCCAGAGTTTAAATGACATAACAATCAGAGATATCTGAAGTTAGAATGATGTGGTGTCACTTTACTAACACTGCACACTATTAAAAATATACGCAAACTTTGATTAAAACATCCTTAGTCCTGACGATTACAAATATACGATTTACTTTATACATAGAATGAAAAGCGAAACGAATCCACGTGGTGAGAACAATGCCAGCTTTAAAACGGCATTTTGGTTTCTCTTCAAGAACGTTGCTTACTAAGCAGGAACTCTTCAACTCTTCAAACTCATTTTAGATTCCTGGAGCCGTGATTTTTCTATATTGGCTTATCTTGTCTTTCATTTCTTTAAAAAAGGACTAGAACTCTTGAGATTGTAATGCACAAGTAGTTTTTTGTTGTGTTGTATGCTTCTTTCATTTTGAATATTTATTCATATGCATAATATAAGATATTATATTCTTTTTCTCAATACATAAATATATATATATACATATATATATACATACATATATATATATATACATACGTATATATATATATATATATATATATATATATGTGAAAAATGACAAACGGAAAACAGGTTCAAGTGCAGGAGAAAAACAAAAACACGAGATTTGACCGGTTTCGTTCGTGTTAGCGAACGTCTTCAGAAAAAGTAAAGATTTGAAGACGTTTGCTAACACGAAGGAAACCGGTCAAATCTTTTGTTTTTGTGTTTCTCTTGCACTTACACCTTTTTTTCACACATTTTGTCTACCACGGCATTTCATTTTCATGACTTATCGTGTACCTTACCCCATATATATATATATATATATATATATATATATACATATATATATATATACATACATATATATATATATATATATATATACATATATATATATATATATATATATATATATATATATATATTACTAGCTGTTCTCGTGGCGTGTCTGTGGAGTAAAGTCAATATTGTTTTATAACAAATACAAGTTATAGCAAAGTAATTTAGAGCTATTAAAAAACAAATTTAACGAAGTAATTCATTCAAATGGCTGACGATTTTTCTAACGAACGATAAAATCATACTATTTAATTTGATTTAATTGTAAAATTACTTTTTCAAACAAACTATTTGTTATAATAAAATGTTTATTCCACGAAGTATTTCACTAACCCTTCTTACTTGTTATCTCAGATACCCCAATGTATTATATATATATATATATATATATATATATATATGTGTGTGTATGTATTTATATGTTAATTTTTTGTCGATAAAACCATAACATAATGTGTTAAAATAAATCACATTTATTTTAATCTATGCTTTCGAAAATTGGAATTTTCTTTGTCGAAGCAATTTTTTTTTCATTTTCATCTTCCGATTTTATGTGGAATTCTGGGTCAGAAAGCACAATCCGGTATGTCTGTTAGCACAACTAGACTTTTTCGAATCAGTAGAAAGGAGTAGACATATTATAAACCATTGTTTTGAAAAATATTACTTTTACGAAACACTGCTTTATAATATGTCTACCCCTTATATGTATGTGTGTGTGTGTATGTGTGGATATGTGTGAATAATATTACTTATCCACCGATACGTGTTTCATCATTTTCCCGAGAATCATCAGTGTCGAGGATGATTGCTCCGTCGGTCACGCGAGTCGAACCCCTCATACCCAAGCCAATAGTTGAGCTTGTCCCTCAACGCCTAAAACGATGCTTTTCAAGGCTATCTTTTATTATCTACTAGCGGAACCGGTCTCGTCTCATTACCTTGGAAAATTGAAGAACCCTGGAATCCCTAGTAAACAATCAAACAACATTATATTAATTATTTCAGCGTTAATTAAGAGTTGTTAACTGTATATGTTTCATTTTTAATGTTGTAGTATTACACTTTCAAATATAATTAGCGGTTAATAGCCGTAAAGCGAATTTCGAACGTTGAACACGTATACATGGCAAGCAAAAATAAGAAAAGTTAATACGTGACTATATCGGTAATATAGTTGGATTCATTTCCAAGTAGAACTAGGGAACCGATAACACTCCTCTTTTGTATGTAATCCTTATATTTTTTCGTTATAAAATCTTTAAATAGACTAACCGTTTTGGAGGTGTAAATGAGTTTGTGGCGTTAAAAACGTAAACATGGTCGGAATTGCTAATACATAATATAATAAGCACATTTATTGAAACACTGCCTTTTTTTAATGGACTGTTGTGTGAGTATTGATTTACTTCTCTCCAGGAGTTAGACACAAGGCCAATTTTTATCTTACTTCCACAAGTAAGATGTGACCCAAGGTCGGGTCGGGAAAGTAGGGTTTAAAAATTGCCTGGGCAGCCCCGTCGGCATTCCCAGTTAGAGGCGCCTCAGGCAGTAAGCAATAAACTTACACCTCCCCAAAGAGGGGAGGCAAAGCCTGGGAGGGTGGACCTCCTAGAACTGCACAAGACAGCGTGCAGTATCCATCGGAACAGATACTATATTTGATCTTAGCCAAAAGGCAAATAATTGTTGTGTGAGTAGTTTTACGATAATAAATCATAACAGTTGACTGTACATTTTGTTAGCATTAAAAATATATGACCTTCTCAGATAAGAAGGCCATATATTTTAAATACACTTTGCTACGCGAATAAAAACAGAAAACCAACAATATTGAACAGGTGCGAAGAATGAACTATTGTTTACACGTATCCATATGAAACTTATACTTAGTACATACATAGCCGTTTGTATTTATTTTTTGTTTCAAATTCTCTACTAACTTTAAATATTCATGAACATACTTTCTTTTAGAGCGGTGTCTACCTCACATCTATTTCCTCGTTACTGTCTTATCTGTCATTGAAACTGTACTTACAGCCCGAGACGATAGAATGTTACTTTTCAATACTCCTATATTAAACCACATATCGTTTTAAATTTCTCTCACAACGTTGTTTGGAAATTATTTGCTTTTTTAGCAGCATTTTAGTAAGTTTCTACTAAATTTGAAGATACAATTCCCATAAAATCATTGAGTGTTTAAACTCATTTATTTTATGGGAATTGTATCTCGAAATTTTCGGGATAATTCATGAACACCTGAGGAGAATACTCAATGAATATGTATACCCATGAGAGGCGTTGAAATACCTAGCATGGGACCCAGGCGCTGGATTACTGCTCCCGGAAATGTAGCCCCGTACATTATGTGAGATCATCTATTTAGAAAAAAAAAAGAAGTTTGATTTGCAACATGTGTCAAGATTTTCAAAGCCTTAGTATCAAATAACTGAGAGAGAGAAGCATCTTTAAATCTGGACAGTAAACCTAACTTGAGTTGGAGACTCGAACAAGCTATCCGGTTTTGAAACTTAAAATTACTTTAAGAATAGGTAGGCTCTGCCCATCGTCTGTTTTTACACCAATTCTTTGTCTATTATCCAGAAGGGGTATACTGTTACAGGGACTCCACAGAAGTACCCGATGTTTGGCCTTGTTTCTTGGCTAGAACAAAGAAGTCCGTCCCAGCATCTCTCTTTCTCTCTAGCTGGACAAATTGGGGGCGCTTGCCACACCTTATTTTCAGAAGGCTCGACAAGGCCGCTCCTTTTAACAGGTTGAGCGTGCACTGTTTATAGGCTGTCTGGTTGCTGTTACCGACTGGTAATACAGAAGCCCTAACTTTATGATAGTCCTAAGAGCGACTGATCTATCAACAATTGTATAATATCGGGATAACTGTAGTACCATGTCGCACATTGAAAAACACCCTTTACTTATCTCCGGTGAGCTTTCCCGAGGTCAGACCAAAATATGCTATACTATCCCCACCAAAGAAGGAAGTAATGTTATTATGACGAACGAAAATATACTACACTCCTCTTCGAAACATGATATAATGCCTTAGAAGATAATCTAATTAGATCGGAACATAAACTTCACCGACCCCGAAAAAGACAGTAATCCTTGGGTGGATGGTATCATGAACAAATAGCAGATACTACACTATCCCCAAGAAATGAGAAGCTAATTTAAAGGAGGATTGAATTGTGAAAACGGAACACATAGCACAATTGCCTTTTATTTCAGCATAAAAATATAGGAATAGTATTGTTACGGCTTCATTAAGACAAATACGAAATCTTCATTTGCAGATATATGTATTTCCCTCACCAAGAAAATTACAGAAGAACGTAATTCATGTGCTGTCAAGCTATGTTATGTTTTCATCGGTGGTGTTATCTATGGATTATCAATGTCAGAAAAATGGAAAAAAAAATGAATCATATTTTTTGAGTCATGACGATTTCCATTTTATTCATTATTGACAATCATTTTTGCTTTATTTCTCACAGGATAATTTTGTATATGTCACTTTCGTTTTTAAACGCTGAACACTTAAAACGAATAGTTACTCTTCTTTTTACGTTTTTTTGCTTTCATTTCACAATGTGTTCGATGCAATATCTATAGTTTTTTTTCACGTGAAATTCAAAGTTTGTCATTGTTTTTAAAACGTGCCATAGTCGTCTCATTTAAATAACTGTAATTTGTAAACAAATCACAGATTGGACTCGCATTTTGACAAGTGTCATTACAAGGTTTGTTCTTTAAAAAAAAATCAAAGCGGTGTTTTTATTTAGTTTCACTATCAATGTGTGTGATCGAGACGGTTACGTAATGTGTTCTGGCTTCACACAAACAAATAAAAATTACACATTATTAATAGATATGTATTTAACAAATTCGAAAAAATAAACAAAAAACGCGTTTGTTCCCAATATTTTATAATGTTATTAATCTCATTAAAAATAATGAATTATAATTTTTGACAAGTTCCATTGTATCGTATTTATAATGTGTTCTACGTTATTGTTCATGTGTTTCGTTTAAGAAATGTTGCATTAGATGTTAAACAATAAGAACTAAAAACGAATGTTAACTTTCTTCTATGCTTCTGTAATGTTTTGCTTTCATTTCCCAATGTGTACGTTGTAACGTCTGCAGTTTTCTAACGAAAGTTATTTAACTAACTGGGAAAATTAAAAAAAACACGCAAATCATGAGTTTTAAGATATTTTACCTTTTTTATTGACGTGTTAATCTACGGATTATCACGAAAAAATTATGACACAAAATGCAACATTTTTTTAGTCATGACTATCTTCATTATATTCGTTATTGATAATCTGTTTTGCGGCATTTTTACTCGATTAGCTTTTAAAATATCCTTTTATTTTATTAAACAATAGAAACTAAGACACCATTTTTAATCTTCTGTTACCGTAAGTTTTATTATTATTTCGCAATGTTTTTGTTGAACTTTCTACAGTTTTCCGGCTGGAAAATAATGGGGTACAGGTGCCAAAAAGTAGTAAAACATCACATCAAACGTAATTTTTGCAGAATAGTATGAGTGCTGTTCAATTGTTGTTCGTGGAAGTCGCTCTAGACCAGGCATGAAGCCACTAGGTGTAAGCAGCTAAAATACTACGAGGTAAAAAAACTAACCAACGATATGTGTTAGATGGATAGAAAACAGTAAGTATTTCCTTTTTGTTAGTAACATCGCTCATGAAATGTGAGAACAAAATGACAAAATGAGGGAAGCGAGAGTTACGAGGCTGTCGAAAGTAAACCCAAAGTCCACTTTCTAATCTCCGGTGCTGCATGTGTGAGTACGGATAAACCTCCCATAACTGCAAGAATTAACATCGTAATCTCGTCCGAGCAGGATACGTGGGTCGTTTGATCTCCGAGATATTACACTAATTTAATTGTAAATTGACCTATACTTGAAAAAATTTTAATTGCTATGTAAATATTTATAATAATTTTTGTTTTCATTTTTTAACTTTTTATCAAGTAAGTTTTGTAAAAGCGAAGTTGTATCTCGTACACTCTTATCCTAAAATTAGGAATGCATGGGAGAAATTCAACATATGATTAAAACATGAGGTCAACGGTAATTCCCTGTGACAGATAAGTGTGAGGTTTCCAATAGTTTCGCATTTCGCTCGACTGCAAATGACAACATAGTGAACTGAGAAATCTCTCAGACTAAATTATTGACGTTGTCGGCACTGGCAGAAAGGAGTATGTCTACCATTTGCATGACAGAAAAGTTCTTTTTACATATTATTATTATGACTTTTGGAGAACAGAACATTCTCGCAAGACGAATAATAGCATACAAATAAATAAATAACAGACAAATAAATAAATTACAGTCAAATAAATCAATAACAGACGAATAAATGAACTAAGAAAAAGACAAAGAAGTCCGTAACGTTGGCGCGAAATCTTCGAAAAAGTGCGATGATGTTGCATTAGTATACTAAAGGGCACCACGGGTAGCAATGCCATCTACATTATAGACACATCAAATAGCAAATCATTGTTTTAAACAAGGAGCATATTTTATACTACATAAAACAATGTGTAAAAGACATGTAAATGTATGAACATTATAGATCTCTTTCTCCGTATATGTATATATATATATATATATATATATATATATATATATATATATATATATATATTAGTATTTCATGTATCCACATAAGATTTTATAAGGAGATATATTTTTTTATGTAGCAATTTTCAGTATTTACTACAACAGTTCTCGATACGTAAGTAGAGCTTGGTAGTAAGCTATGAAAATATATTTATGGAAGTTAAGCTACACATTTTTAGCCTGAAGATTCCACCGGGCATTAAACGCGGGAGCCTCTGTGTAGCTTAACTGCTATAAATATATTTCCATAGCTTACTATATATATATATATATATATATATATATATATATATATATGGAATATCAGTACGTGGAATAGTGGATAAGCATTATTAGACTAGTAAAAATTATGCCACACACCTATTATTCTTCTCTAGATCAGGACCCGAGCTAACATCGTTAGGGTAAGGGATAGGATAAAGATAAGGGTTATGTTTAGGTTTAGCGTTAGGGTCAATGTTGAAGTCAATGTTAGCCCGAGTCTTTCTCTGAAGAAGTACCAAACCTACTACTAAATCCATACAAACACAATTAGAATCGAAAGGTCACCCTAGGTTTACTTTCAGCAGCCTCGTAACTCTCGCTTCCTTTATTTTGTCTTTTAGTCGTAGGGACTTATGAGCGATGTTTCTGGCAATGGGGGAACAATTGCTGTTTTATGGGTAAGAATATATTTATATAAAACAAATCGTTGTCTGGGTTTTACCGTGATGTAATTTTTAGCTCCTTAACACATGTAGCTTCATGCCTTATTTTGAGCGATTTTCATTAAAAAAACACATGATGATGATGATGATTATCTCTCTCTTTCTTTCTCTCTTTTGCTTTCTCGATATATATATATATATATATATATATATATATATATATATATATATGGGGCCTTTCTACTTGTTTCCGATCATGACAACTGTTTGTGTATCAATGTGATACAAGTATAATACTTCCCGATGACGGACGGAAATATGTATTTTAAATTTGCTAGACAATACACGGATGTGGCAGGTGTTAATTTTCATGGAAATCGCCCCAGACAATGCATGAAGGCACTTTATGTAAGGAGCTAAGAAAAAAAGGTACAACTTTAAGGTAAAAAAAACTAGCCACGATAAGTGTGAGATGGCACGATTACAACTCAAACCACAGCAATTCTTCCCTCTTTGTCAGAAACATCGCTTATGGAATGTGAAGACTAAAGAACGAAATAAGGAAAGCGAGAGTTACGAAACTGCTGAAAGTAAACCCAAGGTCTACATTCTACTCTCTTAATGGGATACTTGTATGGGATGCCATACTTGAAGTTATTTCTTGCTTGATTATTCTGCACATGCACTCGCTAGTGATTCACTAAGCCGCCACGTGACAGGATTATCAAATTACAATCTTAGCATGTAATCTGTAGTTACGCTGCCATAGGTTTCAAGCGGTGCATACCTAGTTGGTATTTATATTAAAATCACATATTCAAAAAGTACTAGTACACAACAGAATTATTGTGACCTATGCTTGTGCGACACGAAATTTTTAAATAACATCGCTAAAAACGCTGATAGGGTGTGGTCATTATGAGGACACTTTCTGATGTTGAACATCTAAACGAATGATGAACAAAAAATTACGATTACACGGTAAAACAATAACAAATACTTAAAATCAAAGTTTGATTTGTCAGCTTCAACGTTATTAATATAATAATAATAATAATAATAATTATTATTATTATTATTATTATTATTATTATTATTATTATTATTATTATTATTACTAGAATAGTCAGCAAAAATATACATGTTAGATGTTATACCTACTATGCGTTCTTAATGATGAATTAAAGTTACTTTAGTTTTTAAATGTTATTTCTTTGCACATTGTAATACTTATACAGAGAATAAAAAACTTTTAGTTACAAAGTAATTTTAAGTGAATTTTATATTTCCGTTATAATCTAAAATATATTTGTATACACACACATATAGGAGACAGGCAACTGCTGATAACGATACAACAAACATCATGGGTTTCATTCTCTGCTTGTTCACGTCAACAAACATGCCAAAGTCTTGACACTTAATGACAGATCAACATGAATATTCTGTATGATGTTTCTAAATTGCTTTTTTCATCCTGAGAAAATCTTTCAATAAAAACAAAACGTTGACGAATACATAAATAACATACTTTTTGGTCTTCCTTTTTTATTTCACATTACGTCGTATCATTGTATCCCCACTTTTCTTCATATATATATTACAAGGTTGTAGAGATGAGTAGATGAAATAACTCTGTTTGTTATAGGGTCATTACTGCGAATTAAGTAATAGATTCGGTCGGTAGAAGTATGAGCCTTAAGGTTTTAGTTATATATATACACATATACATGTACATATATACATATATATATATGTATATATACATATACATGTATATATTTATGTATTATTGTTTGTTATTTATTTATATATTCTTTATTTTTATCTTGTTTTTATATTTCTTTATTTAGTGTTTATTTTTTTAACATTTTATTTTATTTTTTATTATTTAATTTATGTCAATATATTTATTTATTATTATCATTATTATTTCTTTTTATTATTTTTTTTTTTTATTTGTATGTTATTTGTATACATTTTATGTGTTTAGATTAGTTAATTAATAATGCCAGGTTATGAGGTGACTTATTTTGGTGGGTTATTGGAGTAGGTTGATTGATTATGCTTTTTGGTCTGTGGCTGAATGTGTGTTGGGAGAGACCTATTTGATTGTTAGAGTGTGTGATGACTTGATAGAGGAGGTAAGTAATGATGTGTAATATAGGAGGTAAGTAATGAGTAAAGTGGTGGAAATGGGATATAATGAGTATTAGATATGAGGGTTGGTCAGTGGGTGAGATGGTAGATATTATAGACTGAACGGTGAGTGGAGCTAACGACGCTGATTGAGTGAGGGGGTTAATCTGGAGATGTGGATTGATTCTGTGATTCTAAAGTTCCTAATGTTTCTTACAGACGCTAAGATGGAGACATGAATATCACGCTGAGTATTCGGGCATATCTCTGTGTGCTTGTGAAAAGAGGATATACGGGCGTTCATGTGCTCCTTGATTCGTAGGTGTAGTGGTATTGTTGTTATACCGATGTAAAACTTGTTGCATTTATTGCACTGTAGCTTATATACACAGTTGGTTTGATGGCACAGCACAGTGTTTGGGGATAGGGCAATTGCTCAGGGAGCAGAGGTCGGGTGTGTGGTTTGTGCGTTTCTTAGAAAGGTGTTGTCGTAAGGAAGTGCCAGTATGGGTTAGTTGTATATCAAGGTTTTCTTATGTATAGCCTTGCGGACGGAGGTGTGTATTAAATCGCTTGAGAAAAGGAGTTTTAAGAAACGGGTGTTAGAGAAGGTGCGGTGTCTATTTGTGTTGGACTTATTTAGGTGGGCTATGATGAGAGCGGGGTAGATATTAGTTTGGAGTGTTTGGTGGAAGTGTTTAGTATGTGTTATTTTGTCAGCAGCAGACGAGCATTTTTGTGTATGCGGGTGATTTTATTATGGGCCTAACTTGATTTGGCGTTTGTGGGCAGGGCAGACTTACCTTGTATGAAGAGGTTTTTCAGGCAGGTTTCCTATAGAAGTTGGTATATATAGAACCGTCTTCGGAGATATTAAGTTTGAAGTCAAGGTGAGAGAGTGAGCCGGAATCGTTGGGGTGTTCTATGGTGAATTGTATGTGGGGGTCGGTGTTTTTAGAGATGTTGAATATTTGAGTAGCTTCGTATATGGGGGTTATATATATTTTAAAATTATTTCTTACACTACGTAATGTGTTAAGTTGAGTTGGTTATTTTTCTTGCTATTTATTTTGTCAGCAACGTTTGGAGATGGCGTATTTGTTCAATTTCGGCCTTGTCTGGACATATGATTAGTATGTCAACTGGTAAAAAGGACGACCATTTGAGGAAGATGTCCGAATCATTTTTTAAAACTTTTTGCTATTATTTGTTATACACATATATTAGTATGGTATAGATGAAATAAAGAGTTAAAAGAATTAACGAATATTTTAAAGAATTATATAAAACCTGATGTTGTTTTGTAATTTTAAGTTAAAATTAAATTTAATGATTGATTAACTCGCGAATAAATAACATATATTATGTTTAGTAAGCATTTATCCTATAAAAAAAATTTTGTTTAATGTTATCTATAGATTTATAAAACTAATAGACAATATTTATAGATGAGATTAAAGATAGAGGAGTAACTGTTGTTGCCAAATCAGCTTCAAATCAAGTTCTATTAAACGGGCAACACCTCATTTAAATCAAAACGATTAAATATATATATATATATATATATATATATATATATATATATATATATATATATATATATAATGTTCATGTCTTAAATATAAACAAATCTGTGAAAATCAGGGAAAACTTTATGTCCAACTTACGAGAAAATAATTTTTCAATATCTTTTCAAATATTTTCAAATAATATTTTAAATGATATTTTGAGATTAATAAGAAGATTTCCCTTCTAAAATAAATCTATTATTTCAGAATGGCTGGATATTAAATTTAGTAATATCATTGTTTGTCTTTATATATACTTTTCATAAATATCCTATATTTATTAATGCTCTATTCGCGATATATAGCACCCACTATCGTATTTGGACTTCCTTCAGCATCCTGGACACTATCCCTCCATGTATTCTTAGAACAGTTATTATAAATATAGTAATCATAAATATATTTGAATATATATATATATATATATATATATATATATATATATATATATATATATATATATATATATACATGCGAAATGGCAAGATTGATGTAACATGTGTATATCAGAAAACACTAATGAATTGTGTGTTAATAAAGTAAATCATATTATATATTGTAGAACCTTCGATCGAGCACAGTGATGTTTTCTTTTCTAATTACAATATATATATATATATATATATATATATATATATATATATATATATATATATAATGTGTGTGTGTGTTTGGTAAAATAATTTGATATTGTTTCTAATTTGTGATACATGCTATATATATCTAAATGAATAAATGCGAAAGTTTTTTAAAAGTTTTATCCGAACTATATTCATACCAAAACACTTTACTTCTTTCACACGCATATACTTACATATAGAAACAACCTCGATAACTTGCAACAAACGTAATAATTACTAGAGGTGTTCTGTTAATAATTAAATGCATGCGTTTATTTTTTTAAACAAATTTGCTGTGTTTGTTGGTGGCAGTAGTGTTAATCTCTTTGTTCCTATTTACGTCCTTCCACGACAGCAGAGTTAGGCACAATGTCAACATTTAACGTGGGTAGAATCCAATTCCCTTAAAATGGGCATTCGGAATTTGTACAAAAATTTTAATTGCCTCAGTTTAGACGGGTTGCTAATTCGCTGACAAAAAACATTAAAACTAAGTGCAGATTCGTTACATATACTAAATATTGCTCCTAATCAAAAGGCCCATTGGTAGTGATGATGATGATGATGATGATGATGATGATGATGATGATGATGATGATGATGATGATGATGATGATGATGATGATGATGATCTTCACATTTGTTATAGAACAAAACACTTCTCTTATCTTTCTAAATTATACAAAAATAGTTTTCTTTAATATTACTTACGTATTTTTCTGTCTATGATAATAAAAGCAAAGAGTAATATAAACTCGTTTTATTTGACCAATCGACGTTCCACCCTTATGTTAATTATTTTCAGTATATAACCAAATTTAATGTATTTTCTTATTCATGCACAAACCAAATAAAATCCATCGACTTTGAATATCTTAAAAAAACATATCAATTTACCTATTTTTTTCCTGAAAAAGTTTGACGATGTTCATGGACAGTATATTTCCTACATATTTATCAAATAACACAACGACTATCCCATTTTGTTGTGTTTATCAAATTTAACAAAAGACACATAACAACTATTTCGTTGTTTTTTGTAAAAAAAGCCTAAGCCTCAGTAATTACTGCCCGAAGGGTGGGTAGTTTATGTTCGTATATATATATATATATATATATATATATATATATATATATATATATATATATATAATTTAATATTTATTCATAAATATTGTTGTATACGCATATATAAATATTTATTTGTAGATTTTTATAAACCATGTATATTTTCAATTTTATACTCCTTACAGTATCCAAAAACTGCTCAATTACAACCAGCTCAATGTACTGGTATTACAAGAATGAATATATATATATATATATATATATATATATATATATATATATATATATATATATATATATATATATATATATATATATATATATAATCTAGGCTCGGTAAATATCCACAGGATAGTAATCCAATGAATTTCAACCGGTCTCATAAAAAGTGCTCAGTATCAAGTATAGCTCTTATATATGATTATTTTTATTTACACAGACATGTCGACGTTATCGATCAACAGCTGTTATGAACTGAGATCGCATAGGCAGCGTTTGAGTCCGATCTTAACCTTAGATCATATTTGTAAAGTCGTTTCTTTCCAAATATTATCTAAGGTTAAGATCGGGTTTTAACGCTGCCTGATGAAATCTAACTTTATAACAGCTGTTGATTGATAACATCGACATGTCAGTGTTACAGATGTTTTGCATGCCTGTGTTAATAAAAATAACCATATATATATATATATATATATATATTTATATATATATATATATATATATCTTGCATTGAACAATCGACGTTTGAAATAAATTTAGACATTCGTGCATGTTTATCCCTCTCCTTCATCTATCTTTTTTATATATATATATATATATATATATATATATATATATATATATATATATTGCGACAGATGAAGCAATGCAACGGCGAAAGTATAACTTTCAAAACCGCTCAAGTCTGATTTTAGCGGATAAATTATATATATATATATATATATATATATATATATATACTTATTCTCTATGTATTTATCTAAGAATCAGTTACAATAGTAACTTTTATTTCTAATAGAATACTTTTGCCGTTGGCAACAAAACGTGTTTGTAATTATATTATATAAATATTTGCATAGGAACATTTATTGAAAATGACAGACCCATGAGGATTTCTCATGATCAGTACACAAGAATATATTGCCATTAATTGAATAATCATATTTAAAATAATACTTTGCTGTTTTACTCTTTTTCAATCAAATTCAAACCACGAAGAAAAAGAATAACCGAGAAAATAAAATACTTCACTTACCTACACAAAATGATAGGGAAAAATGTCTTATACAACACGTGTATACATCCTTGACAGTCACCATTCATATCATAAAAAATTGTTTTAAATGTATCCTAAAAGAATCAGCCTAACTTTAAGTTTGATAGTGGTATGAAAAGCGTGGTGTAATATGGGCTATTAGTATATATATATATATATATATATATATATATATATACATATATATATATATATATATATATATATATATATATATGACGCATCATTCCTTCCCTAATAGAAGTAGAATTCCTGGACGTCAAGCCGCTTCAAAAAGTGTTAAAATGATCATTGTTTATCAGCTGTTCAGAATTGGCCGAGCGTTGAAAAATACTTAAGTCCAGGATTTCGCATCGCATGACCGGTAGTGAATAGTCATAGCTCTATGCTGATGAGTCCAGATTAAAAAGGACGAAACGTATACGTACATAGATAATAAACAATAACAATGCATATATATATATATATATATATATATATATATATATATATATATATATATATATATATACATTATCCATTTAAAAACTATATGTTACATATGTCAAAGACGTACCGCTGTTTCATGTTGTTCATGCTGTATCATGTAAAATGCCGTTATAGTCTATTCCAATCATCAGCGACCCATGAAATTAAAACAAACGAAGAATGGTGTTTAAAAATCACCGTTAATCCAGCGTATTCGTTCAAGCGCATATTTTGGACTAAGTACCGAGTAAAATAAGGGCAGCCTATAAATTTATGTGTGTCTTGATCGTAATTAAGTTTGATTTAAAATTATTTAATTATTGATAACGGATGTTGTATGTTTCACTGATGCAATGGTTTATTTATGCTTAAGAGTAATTATGGAAGTGATTTATTGGTTGTTGAATAAGTTAGATTATGGGCAGGATTTATTTCTGTTATTAGGAGTTTAAGTGTTAGTTTTATAATATTTCTTCATTTCATTTTTATTTTTTAAATAATTTATTCATATTTTTGATCATTTTAGTATTTATTTTATTTTTATATACATTTTAAGGGTGACGGAGATTTATATTTTAATTCTAAGATGATTAAATTATTCTAGATTATAGGGATGTGGTGTCTGAGTGTTGAAGGGGATATCTGTATCAGTGAAAAGATTACCTATATAAAAATGCTTTGTGCTGGATCGTTGTATTTAATTACTTCTGTTAGTTTTACATAATAACGTTTATGAGTCTATTGTAAGTTATGTGTGAACCGGATAGGGCAATATATTGGTCATATATATATTTTTTATTCAAGATAGTTATATTTATAACATTTAAAATAGTAGGATAATTGAATTTAACATGTTTAATATTTAAAATAGAATGTGATTAATAATTGATGTTATATTTGTGATAGATGGGAGTCAAGGGGTTTGAGTGTGGATTATATTTGGGTTGGTAGGAGTGATGTGAATGTGGTATATGATATATATCTGAGGGAGGAGTTGTGATATTGTATATACATTAAGTAATGTTATATATTTTTAAATTATATGGGATCCTATCGACATTACGTGGTTATTAGAGAGTTACGTATTTTGAATATTAATCCAATTGTGCTAGTATAAATTTTCATCTATCGGAGCATTGTTTAAAGACCTCAGTTTTGATGTTCATACTGATTATAGAATGGAGTATTGCTTGCCTGTAGGATCTTGCATTTTTCATCTGTACATAGTGGGCAATTCCTTGAAGTAAGGCTAAATGATTTTTGTTCATCTATGATTCTCTATTTAATGCTTTACGGAGTGTTGGATCTCTTAAGTGCTCGTATTTGGTTGCTAGCGAGATTATGTGTTTTTTTTTAAATATCTGAATGTATTATTGTGAGCGTGGAGCCTTGGTTTGAAATTTCCCTACGTCATTCCGATATACATTTCTAAAACCTTTAGTATACTATTTGACTTTGGCCTCGTACACTATGGATGTGATGTTGCAGCTTTTTTAGGAGGCAAATTACTTCTTTTCTGCATGAGCATGTACAACCTTGATACATTATGTCATTGTTGTGACTGAAATAAGATTTACTTCAAGTAAAGAGCAGAAATTATTCATTTATTGGGGAGGCAATATTGATAACAGGATTCAACTGGATGAACACTTTAAATACAAACTTACAATTTTAAAAAGAAATCAGTTTTATTGATTTGCATTTCAAGTTGAAAATGTGTTTATTTAAAGCCTATATATATATTAATAAGTTTAAAAAATAATGTTAGACTCTTACTGAGGTGGTAATTCAAGGGACGACCATCTTATGACAACAGAACCGATACTACACTATTCACCCGATTCAAAGATATTCCGATTGAATCAACTTTTTTTAAAAATGCTTCGTCACAAAAACATTATTTTTAATGGTATATTGGCATTCTTGCTGGGATTAAATGTAGTATCTTCTGCACGTCTGATAAACATTTGACATTTTACTAATTTAATCTTCAAGGGAGATAATTTTCATGAAAATTATCTCCCTTGAAGATTAGATTTTAAAAGTTTTTTAAACGGTATTTTATTCTTATAAAATATCTTTAAATCATTATATTAATACTTAAAATAATAGTACTATCGATGAAACAGTTGAGTATATAGAACGAACATTTGGCAATATAAATTAGAAATGTATAATACAGAATATTAATTTATTAGAAACTTTAAGAGAATATACAAATGAGACAGATTGAGAGTTGTTTAAGTTAGTTCAGAGATTCGTATATTTACGCAATTTGAAAATATTTTGTATCATTAGAATAAAATAAACCTAGTATGTTTTATGATAATATGGTGAAGAGATATCGAAAAAACTTAATTCCTACATCTTATTAAGTAGCATGTATGTATGCATATTTATAATAGAACATTGACAGCTAAATTATGATGCAATTGAAAATGAATATAATTATTTTTATTTTTTTATAATCTGAGATATTCGACACGTAAAACTGTCTTCGTCAGAGCAAGACTTGTTTTTGTTTTCCTTAGTTTTTTAGTATAAACCCAGGAACTCAGGTATAATTCAAGTTTTGGCGATGTGATGTGTGCTTGTCAACACATGGTCGAATGACGAAATGTCTACATCTAATGAAGCATAATGCATGCATGACTATATATATATACTATTTTTTAACATAGTTCACCCCAAACAAGGCAGGCCGCCACTGTAGACGTAAGGGGCTACTGAGAAAAAGAGAGCAGGGTTGGGGTCAACCTAAATGGGAGCTGCGCAGCGAGATGTCTGTTTACATTAGTTTTAAAATGTGCATGTCACTACCGTCAGGGGCAGGGAGTAAGCTCCAGAGGCCAGCAGCACGAGGAATGAAGCTATTGGAGTAGAAAGCTCTCCGGAATCTGGGGACCTCCACAGTGAATGGATGGGATTTAGGTGATTGACGAGTTGGTATAGTGAATTTACGCAGAAGGGGGGCGCATATATTTATCTATTTTCGTACAGAAAAATGAGTGCAACATTCATACCGTCGGTTTCAAGCACAGAAGGATTTAGCCATTTGGCTCTCTACGGCTACTGTTGTCATCTGTTTCGAAAATGTGAAGTCACGTGTCACTCTTGTTTGAGGGAGTTATTTTCTTAGAGTGTTATGTATGTTTGTTTAAATTTAGTGTAAGAAAGGTTTAATAATGGTTTAAAAAAAGGGTGGGGGTTAATGGTAACAGTTTAGATTTACAACTGGAGAAGGTTTTAAATTCTGTGAGCCAATATTTATGAGTAGCGTATATTTGGCTGTTTCTCTTTGGGGATTTAATAATGTGTCTTCTAAAGAAATTAGCGAAAGAAAATGGGTTTAAAGATTATACTTATGAAGAAATAAAACGGTTAAAAGAAGCTTAAAAATAGGTTAACAAAACAACATTAAATTCAAGTGTTAATCCTCAATTAAAGGACTTTAAATCTATCCTGAATGAATTTATCCGGTCAGTCTCAAGGCAGTAACTCTGCAGGGTTTTTGAATAGTTTGTATTCGGGATTTAACATTATTAACTAAAGTAAAGTGAAGGCTTATGGGAGTAATAATATGGGTATACTGATTAAGACTGGTTTAGTTAGAAGTGGGTCGGCAAGATTTGATCTATTTGGGAGATATGGGAGATAAGTATTATGACCGAGAAATGGTGGGGACTTATGGGAGTAATAATAATGTGAAATGGTTGAAAAGGGCAGAGTTTGATTTCTTAAGAGGACACATACAGAATACTTAATGGCATTAAACTTGAAGACGATTATGAATGAATCAATAACAAAATACTCTCGTGGTATTGTGTTCAACCAGTCTGAAGTTATTGGTCAGAAGCTATGTACATAGAAGTTCAGTTTTATTTAAAGTATACAGATCAGAAAGGCAAGTTCTTTGAAGTAGTCGTAGATAGACGAGTACGTTCTATAATGAATTTGCTACCATGAAAATAATGATAGAAAGGAGAAAGATTAGTAACGTCGCCTCTGTGTATAGAAGAGAATATAGCATTTTATACAAGTTTACGCAGTCGATGCGGCACTGCCAAACAGGGAAAGAGAGGTCTGACTTGAACTACCTTAGATTTAAGAGTCGTACTTTATCTTAGAACGTCTCTAAGTCTGATACAGGTGGAGTATTGCGTCAGGTGTCAGGTACCTATCAGCGGTAGAAAGATATAACTATTTTCCCAGCGATATAAGCAACACTTTTCATGTAAGACTTCTATTTTAGATCCTTAGTAAAAATTAGTCTTAGGAGCTTTTCGGGCAAGCATTTACCTAAAAAAGGGGGACATTTATTTCAACTGGGGAAAAAAGAGTGTCCAGGTGTTGGTGGTGAATGGATGGTAGTACTGAACGTTTAAAAAGTCGATGTTGTTCTAATTTGATTTCAATTAATTCAATTGTCTGTATATCCATACTGAACACGATATAAAAATAAAACTTATGATGACAGAACGTTTAGTTGAAAACATTCCAAGATAAGTGTTATGTTCGTTGGAAAATAATTGATTCCTGTATATTCCCGGAACATTCGGTCAAATTTTGGAAGCAATATTTCCTGAATAAGTCTATTAAAGGATAGGTCCAAATCAACTTATAAATGTTGAAAAATAAAATAAGATTCCAATGAGATCTTACATACTAATTTAATACAGGCTTTTTGAACACAAAAAATACTGATGTCACATAATAAATGCTTGAGAATGTGTCATCATGCTACCTGTTAGAACAGATACGTTTTATCGATTACACCAATCCTGTGTAGTTATTATACATATCGATTTCAAATTGTCCAGCAAATATTTAACCAATGAAGAAATATACTAATTGTAGTATTGTATGTAGTATAATTTGAGTGCCCTCATTGAGTGCTGAAATGTCCACTCGATCCCTACGGTTCGTACAGTTCGTCAGACAAGTTTGCTGGTGTAATTTCTGTAAAGTTCAAGACACCTACATGATTTTTAACAATAAATATTTTACGTAGAGGCTGAACATAAGTTTGCTAAGATTTTAAAAAGGTATACTATTTAATGCAATATGTTTCCATAAACGGATTATATTTATTGTAAATACATACAATTAGGCAGAGCGACATTACATGCTCTGAATCATCACCTCCGTTCAGTCTTGAGAGAAAATGGATACATCTTGTAGGTGTGGCTTCACGTATAAATGTCAAACCAGAGTTGCGCAATCCCCAATCATTCCTCTCCTGTGTCGACATTTCTTGATTCCAGTGGAAAGGAGAAATCCAAGTCTACTGTAAACAATGCCGAGATAAGCGGAGAGCACACACATCACCTGGTATCCACAAATGGTCACCCGTTTAAACACTATCCAGGCTCAATGTTACTTAACTTTAGTGATCTAACTGAGATCGATGTGTCAACGTTATTATGCCGTATCCGATATACTCGGAGTGATGGGTGAATTACCGAGTAGATGGATTTTTGAAAATTTGTCGGTGCCAACATATATCTGAGTCGTCTGACGCTGGATGGACTGGAGCCAAGAAAAAATAGTATACGTATCTTTCTCATATATCCGAGATGAAGGATGCGACACGCAGTTCACGAGATGATTCAGAGTAAATATAATTTCGTTTTATATAATAATTTTAAAAGGCAGATGTAATAAATGATTATACATAATTTTTGTTAATCATATCAATATATTTACATAAATATAATTAACAACCTACTTTGTCAATGGTACGCCACTTTATCAATTTGCGTGTAAATTTGTATTTTCACAGTAAAAACTATAAGTTATATTTCGATGTATATAATTACTAACTCTCTTAAATAATAATAGTTATAGAATAAAATAATTTTGATGGGAATTGCGACTCGCATTATTACAGGGTAATTCAGAAAGTAAATCCCTATTATTAAGTGCTCGTAATTTATTACTGAAATATAATTTTTACAAGAAATGAATATAAGAAAGTTTATAGCATGGGGTTTTATTCAAAATTCAATATAGGTGCCAGCAATCGCCACCAGCTTCTAAAACTGCCTAGAAATCGCATTAACTTTTTTTTACAAGGAAATGTTTTTCTATTTTTCTTAGTAATGCCAACACTTATCAAGGCTAAAACCCAACTCGAAGATTTGGGTCCAGAAGAGTGATAGGATGACAGATGAATAGTTATGAATTGTATGAGAGTATTGAAAACAGCAGCCGACCAAGACAGCAGTATGTTCCCATTGTCAAAAAATCATTCGTGGAATGTGAGGACTACAGTAGACAATAACGCATAATTCCTACTTCTTGCTTCCCCCATTCATGTATGTAATAATTATAGTTATTTAATAACTTGCAAGTACAACTTACAAGTTTATGGCGTTACTTTCTAATCAGTATATATATATATATATATATATATATATATATATATATACATATCAATATATGATGTTGATCTATTAATTAATAAACACAAATAAAAATTTGTAGTTCTGTTTATTTACATGCTGGTAGGTTGAATCGTAATTGTACAGCAAAATCACGTTGAAAAGTTTCTTCTTGTCTAAAGTTTAGTAATATTTACATCAGAATTAGTTCATTGCAAATCGGTGAATGCCGACGGAGCTGTTCAGGCATTTATTGTAGGCTTTAGTGTTCTACCTATTTGGCGCTAGCTTTCAATTTCCACATTTGTTCCAGCTTAGCTTAGCTGCAGGTGACACCTAGAGACAGAGAGCGTCCTGCCACAAATGTGGTTGATTTCATTCTTTTAAATTTAGAGCTACAAACGCAAATACTGATGCTAGTATAATTATGTATATATACATTCCAGATTGTGTTAGTTATAGAATACCATACTAATCTAGAATCGTGTACATTTCTGAGATATACGCGACGCTGCTGGCCGTACTTCCACTTTCTATCCACTCCGAAACGAATTTCTGCAACGTTTTTCTTCACTTTCTACGGATCCGACTTTTCTCCTATGATCAAACTTCTCTGTTCGCAATCTAAGTTCCCACTGCCTCCTCCCCCAATCACTCCTCTTTTATCTCTTTCATTTCCAATCAGGAGCATCTCATTTGCATACCTCGTAGTCACCCTGTAGGCATTTAAAGAAACAAGTCGGCCATTCTTGTTTCCTTCTTCTTCACACGAGGTAAGCCACGCAAAAACGCGGTCGGTCGTTCTTGTTTTCTCTTCTTTTTCCTCATTTACACCACACGCCCCCCTTGATCTTCGAGATCAATAGGATACTTCGTAATCCTCCATCCAAGCAGGCCGCCTCCTCTCACGTCGAGGCCTCTGGGGAACAACTTCTTGGGGGTTAACATTTTCAGGTTCACTACAACGTGGGTCTAAGTCAGGTAGAGTCGCATCATTTGCTTCTCGGTGGCCCTCGATCTCCTCTTCTTTACTGCCCTCACTGCGTACCGGCAGTCTCATGCGACGCAGGTCTAGGATATGCCGGGGAACGCCGTTCACCATCACATTGTTCTTCGACCGCAATCCCGTTACGACCCCTTTTTTCCAACGAGTGGTACACTGTGCATTAGGGGGTTTCACCCACACCTCTTCACCTACTTTGATAGTGGCTTCCTCACTCTCGATTCCTGCTGTTTTGTTGCACGGGTGCCGCCACTTATATGTGAAAACGGCCCTATGAGGGACAGTTGTCTCGTCTTGTTTGGTTTTTGGCGAGATGTTGTACCAAAACACCGCCTCTATGGGTGATACGTTGCTTTTTTCCGCAGCGGCTTTAATGGTGCGATGATTCCTCTCCACTATTCCGTTGCCACTCGGCCGATACGCTGCTCTAAAAAATTGCCTTACTCCCCACTTATCGCATACCCCTTTAAAGGCTTCAGATCGGAAAGCGGGCCCATTGTCCATCAAGAGTTCCTCAACCGGCCCTCTCTCCAAAAATATCTCCTCGATGACCCCTCCGATCGCCCATGCCGCTTCTGCCCTGATTTCTCTCCAGATGGCAAACCTTCCCGGTCCACAGTCGACCATCGAGAGATACAATTTGTGGCGATAGTGCGTCACATCAATAGCCAATCGCTTCCAGTCCTCCGCAACGTGCAACTGTCCTGTTTCGTGTCTGGACGGTCTAGGGTCAATTGATTGGTACTCTCGACAGTTCTCAACCACTTCCCTAACCTCCTCCTCGGTGGTCTCCGGGTAAACCTCTCTGGCTAGGAATAACGTTCGTTCCCGACCAAAGTGGTGCATTTCGTGTGACTCCTTGACTTCTTCCCCTGCATAGCATACCGAGGAGACCTCCTTTCCCTCCTGCAGCCAGGCCTTCTTCACGCGTGTCATCGAATCCGCCTTGTTTTTTTCTGATGGGACCAACACGACAGATACTCTTAACTGGAACTCCGCTATTAGATCGGCGAGCGCTCCGAGTCTGCGCTTGATCAGCATTTCCGCAGCACCTTTGGTCTTAACTCTCTTATCGCCAGTTACTGCCGACCGAATCCACGATGCTGCCGTTGCCGAATCGGTTTTAATTTCAATTATTTTCAATCCCCACTTCAGGGCCAGATTGATACCTTTCATAACGGCATCTAGTTCTGCTACGTTGATATGGGAGAAGTCGTTGGTTTTTCTTAGCCATGCCGCATCCTCCACAGTTACGCCTCCCATCTCTAGTACGACGCCCAACGCCAGGTTACTGGCATCGCACCAAATCACACCCGCATCTCCGCTGCTGACATACCAGTCCCCTTTCACTGGGTCCTCATTCCTCACCCTCGCAATGATATCTTGCAGCATGTTCATAACCTCCTTCGTTACACGGCCCTCCCAGCCAGCAGTGCCTGCTAGTCGTTTAATAAAACTACATGCTATCCTGAGCCAGCCAGCGATAGGATAGTGCCCGACCAGCCTCCCGCAGACTGAGAAGAGTTCTCGCTTCGTCAGCTCAGATCCGACTTCGGGTATTACACTCCCTCGTTCGAAGACAAGGCTTTCTTTTCCATCTCGCCTTAGTTTCAACCCCAGCACCCGTCCTCCATCCAGGGCCTCCGCCGGTTTTGCAGTTAACCCATACTTCTCGACATGGCTTCTTACTTTCTCCGCTGTCACCTCTGCCTCCTCCACCAGAATGTCGTCAATGTACGAACTAGTGGCCTCCTCCACTGAACGGTCTTTGCTCAGCACTGTCTTCAGCACGGCAGTCATAATTTTGGGGGCTGAACTCAGCCCAAAGCCTAACCTCGTCAGACAATACACTCGCCCCTTGTACCGGACCAGCTGGTACTGCCAGAGTTTTTCATCTACATGGATCTGCAGATATGCCGATTTCAGATCGACAATTTTTGTGGCCCGTCCCATTCTTCTCCATTTCCTCATGACCTCCTCACATACGTCGATCCCCGTTCCAGTGTGGCAGGCTACGTGTCTGTTCAATTCTCTGAAGTCCAGTACGGGCCTAATCTTGTTTTTCGTAGGCTGAACAACCGCCAGTAGTGGCAACACTCCTTTTTCTTCCCCTGTCCGCGGTTTCAGAATTCCTTCTTTTATCCACCTCTCCACTTCTTCCTCAAATCCTTTTCTTATTTCTCCTCGCAGGGTGTTTTCGTAGCAGCCCACTTTATTCTGTAGTTCCGGGGGTCCGGAGATCCATTTCCATTCCACCGTCCACCTCACGCCATCAAACTTTGCCAGGAAATCTTTGTCCTCAATGCAGCAAACCTCCGGTTTTGGTATTCTGATGGTTCTATCACCTTCCACTCCTGCCATCCCCACTGCGCCGAGACGTCCGAACGTCACTTGGCTCCCTCGTAACGTGGCGCCCCCCAGTCGGTTAATTGCACTCATACCTATAATCACGTCAACACCACCGACCAGATGATTCAACACTAAGGCTCGCAGTCCAATGGACACCCCTTGCACCATTACTTCCGCTGTCGTCTCACCTAGGCACTTCACATCCCTGCCATCCACGGTCCTAATAGTTCTGGTTCCGCTCCATGACCTAGCGACATTCCTCGCTAATAACGTTGTAGTACAGCCTGTGTCGACAAGGGCTATGGCTTTCTTCCCATTGACTACTACTGGTAACCGAGGCAACGTTCCATCATGCGCCATCTCCGCACAGAAGGGGTAACCACTGGCGCAATAGCTCCCCTTCACTCGTTTCCCTGGTGCCGTGCAGCAACACAATAGCGGCTAAGGTGCCCCACTTGTCCACATCGGTAGCACGTGATCCCCGGTCTCGGCTCTTTGCAGTCCTTGATCAGATGAGGGCCCTGGCACCGGAAACACTTGATTGCAGGTCTCCCCTCCTGTCGCCTCGCCGGCTGCCTCTCATTCAAGTGAGGCCTCATGCACATATTTCCACCCACAGCTGCAGCCACGATTGGGCTTTTAACATTTTTCACTAGGACTCTGGCGTGAACCAAGAGATCGTCCACTTCCATAGTATGGATCCCAGTGATTCTCTGCATGTTCGTAGAGATTTCCTCTGGGAAGCCGTTAACTAGGTACAGCTTTACCGTCATCTCCAGGCTCCTCCCCACGTAACCAGCCAACCCTGCCAGTCTCCTGATCTCTGCCGCAAAGACGTCAACCGACTCGCCGGTCCACCTCAAACTGGAAAGCTTACCAAGTGCTTCGAATGGGCCCTCAGCGAAGGCCAATTTCAGCCTTTGCTCCACTGAGGCAAGGTCTTCCTTGTCTTCATCTCGCATCTGCTGGTAAATCGTGAGGGCTTCCCCCTCTAAGTATAGCGGCAGCAGGGTGACCACATCTTCTATCTTTTGCAGCTTCGCCACCATCTTTAATTTCTCCAGCCACTTAATCAGGTCACCCTCCCCAGTAAAGGGTCTCAGCATGTGAGTGCTCAGTCTCCACTCAGCCATGGTAATTTGCTCGATGTGCCGAAATAGCTTGAGATATACGCGACGCTGCTGGCCGTACTTCCACTTTCTATCCACTCCGAAACGAATTGCTGCAACGTTTTTCTTCACTTTCTACGGATCCGACTTTTCTCCTATGATCAAACTTCTCTGTTCGCAATCTAAGTTCCCACTGCCTCCTCCCCCAATCACTCCTCTTTTATCTCTTTCATTTCCAATCAGGAGCATCTCATTTGCATACCTCGTAGTCACCCTGTAGGCATTTAAAGAAACAAGTCGGCCATTCTTGTTTCCTTCTTCTTCACACGAGGTAAGCCACGCAAAAACGCGGTCGGTCGTTCTTGTTTTCTCTTCTTTTTCCTCATTTACACCACAATTTCTCGTGGAGCGACAAAGACATAATTATTTTCTGAATATCTTAATATATTTTTCACTCGTTTGTGTTGTTTTCCGTCTTTGTTTCTAATGGTGTCATCTTATCTATAATTATTTTTTCATTTGTCGTTCTGTATAACGCATTCACAAAAGTCAATCTTAGCATCACGTGTTGTAAAATGTATCCATATTCTTTGCATACACTAATATTGCCACATTTGGAGTATTAGTATTAGACTATAACAATAATAATTTTAGACTCGGAAAAAATTAAGAAAAATTAGCGGTTATTTAAACCATCTGTGATTTAAAAAATCTGATTCAGATGAAGATACGTGAGAAGAATGCAGTAAGTTTCATGAATTATTTGTTGTTTTTGCCTCGATTAACTGTTGATTTTTCTATGGAATTAAATGAATATTTTAGGAAAACAGGAATTATATTTTATTTCATTTTACGACCATGTTTACTAATGATAAAATTAATGATTTTACTATGGCGGCATTTATTTAAAATTGTTATCTATTCAAAGAGATAGCTCCATTTCTATAACAACACACATATTTAGATAACAATTATAAAATATTTTAGCAAATCAAAAATTAAAAAAATAAATGTCCCTATTCTTATGATTAGTTTACTAACATTTTATATTTGAAATGTTTTTAAAATCGTTTTCGCCTGTATAATATGTTGTTCCTTTTCATAAAGCTCAATAAATAATATATAATTATTAGGCTATTTAATGCACGGCTAAATCTATACATTTTAGTAGGAGATATACATGTAGGAACTATGAAAATTCCGTTTATATAATAATCTGACATATAAATAAAACACTAACCAAAAATTATGCGTTGAGAGATCGATATTTCATCTTAAATAATTTTCAGCTTAATCAGGAGGGTTCACGTTAAAAGCGGAGACCAATTATGTATATACGTGCATGAGTAGTAGGAGAGAAGAGTAAAAATAGCGAAGGAGTAAACATCTGTTAGTTTTCTTATATGCCGGCGTTTTACTCCTCGAAATAATATTGAATTTAAACTAGAGTGATAGATAGTATTGCCTAATTACTCATATTTGAACGATTTGGATGTTACAATGATTATAAAAAGAATAAAATATGCACGCTTCATATTATTATTATACAAAAAAGAATTACTATGTGAACTATATTGTAACGTGTGTAAAATCCACTCGAATTATGACAAAATTCCTCCTTGAATTTTATATAATTGTGCTCATGTGCGGAATCTAATTTTGAATACAACAAAATCACAACATAAATGTGGATACAGTACACATCTGCATACACCGACTGACGATAACCAGACCTGTTTGTAGAAGGACTACCTTGTGCTGCTACTTATTAGGATGTATTTAACATTGAAACAAATTAAAACTTGATTTTCTAAATTGATTAATGCATTTGTTTAAATTCATAGCGTTGTTATTTTTATGGATTGGATTACAATATTATGCATTCAATCTAATTAAATTGAATATATTTGTAATCGATCAGCACATGATTAGAACCACGTAAAAGCTGGTAATGAAAGAGAGTGATGTAATAATGTAATTTGCGAAAGATCAGATACCACGATGCATCCAACGCCGCCGTGAGCTGTTTTCAGATTTACAGGCTGATACGACTTCTAGCATATTGCCCCACTCTCGAGGGGCACAAACCGAAAAAAGAAGCCGAAATGGTTTCAGGTACAGATTATTCGAGTTTACAATTATAACGTATTGTAGAGACGTTTGATTTAAATGCATGAACCTGTTAAAAAACGATGACATTTACAAAATAAAGTTGTTTCAGCATTTGTTTATTAAAAAGTAATGCTTATTTACACTGTTTCTCTTTGGACTATTGTACTCATTAGTGCTTATATTTCTATTCCAGCCAATGTGTCAACAAGTCTTTCACGAGTATAATATTAATGTACCGATTTACTTACATTCTCACGAGAGGAGGGTCAAACATTTAACGTAGGGTAATCCAGCTCAACAAAAAGGCACTCTGGGTAGAAACAAAAAGGTAAACATTACTAGAAGGACGTCTCCCTCGTTGAGCGGGAACTGAGCTACTACACTCTGATCCAAATTTAAAGGCCAAATATCTAGTGAGTTTCTCCTATATCAAAAACGCTATTAAATAATTGTGTACGTCAATGTGTCTTGCGTATTTAATCAAATTGACGCATGATTTTGACGTTTATTTTAAAAGTTATGAACACGCATGCATTTCGATTACAGAAAATTACATGAACTGAAAGATAAACACGTTTATGCCGCCTTTCATTGCTGATGTCACGCTTTGCAGCAAATTTATAAATTCATATATAAGCGTAAACATAGGCGGAGCATCCTTTTGTAGTACGTTAGAAGCAGCAATGTTAATCATATGTAAATACAGGAGAGATATCAATGTAAACAAAGAACAAAAGTGAGACTGTATACCTACGTTTGACAACGTAAGGATGGGTCAACGTCTTATATTGGCCTTACTTTTCGATATTGCATGCAATATAAACGAGGTTATACCATGAGAACGTGATTACCCAAAAGATGTTATCTGGTCAAGTTGACACTTTTAATGGTGGTTATAGTTATCAAATAACATAATTTAGAAAACTCAGATCTAAAATTCTGTAAAAATTCTGAGGTTGACCAAACTTTTAATGACAATTATATAAGATTGTAACTTCATTGGTTACGGTATGGTCCAAGTAACGAGTTGCAACGATGATAAGAACCGACGTTATCGCGCAAAGTGTAACTTTGACCTTTTCCATGACCTTGACCTTTGGTGACGATTGGTCGCATGACGTGGTCGGTAGTCTGTACACAAATAATTTAAAAGAAGAGGCTCGACCAAAGACACATCCCTCGTCTTCGCGCAGGTTAAAAAAAAACAACTGAAGAAAGAGAGCCGAGGCTTCTCCGCCAAAAAGTAAAATGAATATAAATACCAACGTTGACGATCATAAAAGTCATAATGAGAAAACCGATCAAATTTGTAAAAGAGAATCAATCCAAAATCCTACTCACTTCTGGTATGTGCATACGTGCTGTTGACAATGCCTGGTATTTCGCTCATCCGTAACACAGGAATGTAAGGTTCCGTGTATGTCGTTATGTTGTTAATCGTGAGATTATGTTGTTCGCAAAGGTGAACTAATTTGGCTTTTATTTCCATTAATCGCGTGCTGGAACCGACAACCAACGAAAACTGACGCCAGTTGTGGTGTAGAAGAAGTGACACGATGAATTTCGTCACTTGGTTTGCAGGTGGGAATGTCCGAGCAAAGGTTGGGTACAAGGTCTTGTTCGACACTTCATGGTTTGCGCATTTCTGAAAATAAAAATATATATCATGTAAAAGATAAATAAACAAAAGAGTCTGGCTATTGCAAAATAAAAAATATATATAACCAATTATTTTGCAAAACATTAAAATACACCAAAGAAATTAAAATTTGAGGAATGTTCAACCAATTTTAAACATTTCACAAATATAGGTTATTTCTAAATTTTCACAAAAAGATTTTACTCCCTCGTTGATTCCATTGCATAAAAATTTAATAAACTGTTTGTGGCTCACATAACTCACCATTACGCTCAACAGTTGTTTTTTTTTTTAATTCATGATAATCAGTTAATTGATTTGGAAGTAAACCTTGTACATGTATATACACATGTGCATATACAAAACTATAGACATACATTTTATATAAATAGAGACTACACACAAAATACTGATTCTTAAAATTTTCTAAGACGTTTTCCAAGAACCTCTGTTGGAGGTAAACATTAATGTTTTCAACACTTGCATAAGCCGTAACTTCAATACTGTGATATGCATGCTCACATTGTCATATCGTAAGAATACACTGTTAGGCGTCTTGAAATCAAACTCACCTAAAAGAAAATGTATTAGCACAAATTTTGATATCATTTCAATCATTGCTGAAACTTCTAAAATCTGTTCACAAAATTAAATTAATTCAACAATGTTGAGCAAACGTTGATCATTTCTAAGACTTTCCAATGGACTATTGACCGCACGAAATAAAAACGTTTCCCAGACCATATCTATTCTAATTTAAATTCCGCATTTATTGAAGTATTTCGGCAGCTGGTCTATCGAATTTATAAGAGAGTCTAATTTGGGTGCTCTTGAGGATTCTCGATTTTTTAGTATGTAACTACCCGAACGTTTGGTAAGCAGAAACAGTTCGTCTGCACACAATGTATTGCATATTTTTAAATCACTATTTTTTATTGTTTTTAACTTTCAGTTTTTTTTTTATTACTTTGTGGGAGAAGGATGACTTAAAATGTAAAAGGAAAGCTCATAATGTTTTTTTTCAATTTGATTAATTATGTATTATGTCTTCTCTTGGGTTGTGGTTGGTGGTAGTAAACGCGGAGCTAGTATAGGTCTAGTGCAGTTTGGTAGGTGAGACCGATAAATATGACGTAGGCATATTCACTAATTATTCAAAAAGAGAATAAAAAGAAGAATAAGTAGTAGGTAACGATTTAAAAAAAAATATTTGTTATGTTTTCGGTCTTATTGAGGTTGTAGTTCGTGGTAGTATAAGAGTAAATGGTATAGTTCCAGTGGATTATGGGGGGGGTCAAATGCCGATAAATATGAAGTAAACAATATATGAAGAAAAAAAGAAGACGACGAAGAAGAAAAGTAGTAGGAAGCGATGATGTCGAAATAAAATTAGAAGAAACTAAAGTGGATGATTTTCATCCAAAATCGAGTATAAAGTAAACTGGCGAAAAGGACGGGTTTTCACATCGTTCACATACCTTACCGAGTCTGAGAATTCTCGTCAAAACTAGGGAATCTCCGTTAAATTATAGGCTGCACAAGTACCTTAACTTTTCACTTATTAAAGACTCATCAGTGTGACCATAAATACACATAATTTAAACGTGCTTGTAATGTCACATGTTCTACCAGAACAATATTATTTTTAACTGTATATTACAAATAAATTAAAGCCCCATTCGAAAGACGATGTCTAAATAAGTTACGTATAAGTATGGATGAATAGACGTGTTACTTTGATGGATATAAGCCACCCTTATGTCTTAAAATTATTTAAATTAGATCCAAGTTCATGTAACAACTTATTTCGTTATGGTCTAACTGGTTAAATTACGTAAAACTAAAAACTAAACATGTTAAGTCAGAGCCAAGCAAAATGTCATCGTGGTATTTTATGCTCACTTGATTATGCGAAAAATATAAATTACTAAATTATGTTCTCAACATTCAGTCTAATAGAGTATGAGTTATTTTGAAGCTATGTGAGCTTTCTTCGATCGGGTTATGATATAGTACTCTGCAGTTCTAGGAAGTCCACCTCCTCAAAATTTACCTTCTTTCTTTGAGAAATTGTTCGTTTATTGCTAATAGTCTGTAGAGCTATTACCGACTAATGCTGACAGGGCTATTCAGTCATTTTCTGTAGGCAATAGTGCTCTACCACTTGGGCGCCGAATTTCATTCCCCACTTTCCGACATTGTATCACATCTTTCCGCGGTGAGAGGGAAGTAAACACTTGTTCTAGGCAGACCACCACGTTGGCGTCTTGCCTCTCGCAAAGTTCTCAAATGTGTTTTATTATTATTATTATGTGCAAGCAACATGTGTTACGTCCATGATTGCGTATTAGGTGTTCTTTGACGTGATATCAGACTTGTAGTCGTATTTCGTAAGGTAACTAGATATTCGGAACTACCCGATACTTTTTCTCTGAATAGAATATTATTCTTGTTTTAATTATCCCATCGTAAAATAGATTAATATCTTTAATTATGTTCGTGGAATTCAAGATAATTAATTGCATTTGTGAAAAATAGAATTTCCAATTAAAAGAAGGAAATGACATGAAAAAAGCGGTTAAACATTATTTATTGAAAAGTCGTTTAGTTTTAATCCTCAATAAGTGCCCGTTTTATTCAGTACTTGTTGCCCCTACACAGCGTTGTCCGGGAATCAGTTTAATTTCATTTAAATGTCTATCATTGCCCCACACTGTGTTTCTTTGTCTCTTAATTCCTGTGAGAAAATATTTACACTTTTTAACAATAATTCAGTGAGAGTATATATATATATACATATATATATATATATATATATATATATATATATATATATATATTATATATATTACTGCAAAAATGTGTTTTGTAATAGAATTTACGTAGTATTCATATCGCATGAATATTTTCGATCTATGTTTACCTATGTTTACCTATGTCGTTTCTTTTTACAAATTATTGTATTCAATAAGATTTATAAAAGTACATTTAATTACTACGATATCATTTGGGCATTACACCATTAATTCAACGAAATATTTATACTACTATAACTAGAACCCAGAAAAGAATTAGGTTTTCTTGTCTAGAAAAATCGACTAATTCAAACCGGATTAAAGCTCGGATTCGTTAAGGAATGAGCGTTATGTTTACAGGATCAGTAAGCAGGCTCTACGAAAATAAGTATAGATGTACATAATATTTTCGGTGAAAAGGAACTGTCGACGTGATGTCTGTTTTGTGTTCAAGCAAAAGAGGGGGGGGCTTTAAGAAATTGAAATTATTATCGTGTCTTAGATGTTGTAATTAAATTATTGTTTAGATGTTCTTTTGTTCATTACGGTTTATTTTTGGCTATTAGATTATCAATTTCAATTAATATTTTATTGATAGTAAATAATAAAAATTCAAATTCAATGTGTAATTCTAAAACTTCCGTGACGTTTTCTCATAATGTTATTAATACAGAGACTGATAACAACTAATCGACTGACAACAGCGAGCGTAGATGAGAACGTATAGGGCGAACGTATCGCAAAATACCTAAAATAGAATGATTAAAATAAAGACTTTACCCATTAACCCGGTTTGTAAAGATATAAAACCAGACACACTCTCCCTATCAGATATAACGTAATATAGCAAATGTGTGTAAAATTAATCATTTTAAAAAAGGTGTTTTGTATCAGCATAAAATTACTCTAAAAATGATAGATAGTCTATACATTTTTTCAATTCAATTCAATTCTAATTAGTTTGGCAAAAAGTAAAACAAGCATGTTTCTGTTGCCATGTAAGGAAACGGTAGGAAAATGTATATAGAAGAGGGTACAGTAGCACAGCATCTGTCTAAATTCACCTTGGCGTCATGCGTTGTTGCCGCATTTATTTCCCCTCTTGGGAGACTATGCCAAGGTCCAGGAATCCTGATTAAAAAGGCGGCTCTCCTCTGATTCAATCGAAATCGGCGGTGAAATTGTTTATTGTGGTGTCCGCGTAGGCATCTATCTGGTGCAGGAGTGGATAATAAGTCGTGAGGTATATCGTAGTGACCATTGAGGAGAGTGTAGACCCAATGAGATCACCGCGTAATCGTCGGCGTTCAAAGGAAAAAAGGGTTACTTTTCTTGAGTCGGCTTTCATAGGGCAGATCCCATAGACCTTGCACCATTTGATCGCCGTAAAGAAAACCAAGATTTACTATTTGGATAGTAAATATCGTCTTAGAGTTGCGAGTAAACACGAAATTCGATGGTGTCTCTTATGTTATCAGCTGCACGGCATATCAACTATTATATGCTTATTTCAATGCAAAACCACAATACTTAGCTTAGGGTAAGCTCTATTTTTCTACAAAGTTAACATTACAACTAGTGCTTTCCTTTGCGTTCTTACTTTAAAAAGGAAGAGAATTCTACTAGTTTATCCTTATTAAATACCTTTCGTAAGATTAGTATCGCTTCTACTAAGACAAACATATGAATGGAATTTTATTTTAAGCGTGACAGCTTATTAGCAATATATATTAAAGATGATATCTATGAAAAAGAAGAACAGCCATCAAAGAAAAGTGAAATTTACCTTCACCTATCGCAATTCCAGATCGATTAGAAATAGAGAAATAAAATACTAATAATTATCCTTACTTTGATTCCGCAAAGAACACAGCAGGAAAAAAGATGGCAAGATTGCTTCAGTTATCGTACGTTACGTCACAATGACGTGTCATCTCATAAAGTATGACACCCGCACCTCAGATCAATATCTAACATTATTTGTTGAGCGTGTATTAAAACAAACGTTAGGTGGTTCAAGGAAAAGTATTAAACTTTGTCAAATTATTAAATTATTTTAAAAATATGCTGAATTATATCATAATACAGTGGGAAAATTTGGAAACGTGAGCAAATGACATACGCCTGTCGTGCAGCTTCGTATGTGACGTTCAGTGGGGATTGTAGTAGCAGCGAATATAGTTAGTATCTTTCTCTCTACATCTCTCTCTGTAGTAGGTTTTCAGAATAGTATACTGAATACCCCGTTTATTCCGGTCGTCTTTAAAAATGTATGAAACCCTCATTCTTCACTTTGACCTTGTGTTGAATAATATGACTAAGGAAACCCCAAGTTTCTATAAGACAACTAATAGTAGACGAATACACAAAACTAACTCTACTTTTTGTTTGCTTATCTCAAAATTGCTTCAAGTCGATTTGGTACTGAACTTAACCAATTCCGAGTTACTATATGTTCGGTTAGGGATTGCACCATCTTTTATTCACTATAAAGTCTTATCCCGCCCTGCCATAGAGTACCCATTTAGTCTTGGGATAGTAGAAAGCCAGACATACCAAGGATATGACAGGGGCATGCATATTTATTTCTTCATTTAATTTCAAACTGCTTTATCAGAAATCTGAAAATGCCGAAAATAAATCGGTTAATTTTTCGTAAACGAAAATGCGTTGGCGTTGCCGATTTAGATAGCAATTGATAGGGAGTGAAAACCGAAGTTTAAACATTAAACTCGGAAACGTCAGCAATGACAACTACATTGATCCAGTTTAATATACTATTCATCTGAAACATCCTTTACTTGGCAATGTAGCCCCTGTTTATCTAAATATGACCGAAATCTGCTACACACTGAATTTATTCCGCGTGTTTTCAAGACCAAATTACTTTTCCGAGAATCCAAAAAGAATACGGTTCTCTACCCAATGAAAGTCTTACGGCAATATTAATACTCGGCCTTTTGGTCGAGATCAAAGTGTAGTATCTGTTCCGATGGATACTGCGCCCTATAGACTGGTATTGTCTTGGCCTTCGGGGCTTGATTTACGCCGGTCTATGGGATTGTCCTGTGCAGTTCTAGGAGGTCCACCCTCCCAGGCTTTGCCTCCCCTCTTTGGGGAGGAGTAAGTTAATTGCTTACTGCTTGAGGCGCCCCTACCGGGGAATGCCGACGGGGCTGCCCAGGCAATTTTTGATGGTCAGAGTGCTCACCTCTCGGGCGCTGGCTTTTCAACCCCCACTTTCCGACCCGAGCTTGGGTCACATCTAACTTGTGGGAGTAGGATAAAAACTGGCCTTGTGCCTAACTCCTGGAGAGGAGTAAATTACTCTTTACTCGCGCCAACGTTTCTTTGATAATTACCTGCGCCATTGAGGTTATTATTTTGATCAAATTTGTTGGCCTGTAATTATGTTTTCTATTGATTGTTTGTTTTTATAAAAGTTCTCGTAGGAATCGCGTAACCAATCGTCACCAAAAATAAGCAAAAATGTTGGTAATCATCTAATTTAGAACTGATTTAATTTCATAAAATCAACATCACGAAAAAACATAAGGGTAACAGTTTTGTTAGTAATTTCGGTGTTGTTCGTCGTCAAAACTCGCTACTTAGCCCATATTGTTATTAATAAACTCATATATCTCATATGCATATAAGCTCTGCAGTTGACCTTCAGCTTCCATAGTTAGACTAAGGTCGAAATCTTGACAGAATTTGAACTTTCGAGTTTTCCAAATTTAATGTATGGATATATATATATATATATATATATATATATATATATATATATATATATATATATATATATATATATGTGTGTGTGTGTGTGTGTGCATGTATGTGCGTATGTGTTATATTATATAATATTACTATCCAACGTGAGTTTGGTTTAATTAAAAACAAGTACTATTGTTTAAAGATAAATCACCTATATTGACATCCGTATTAATGTATATATATATATATATATATATATATATATATATATATATATATATATATATATGTATATATGTATATATATATATATATATATATATATATATTGCTATCTTACTTGGGTCAGTGTGGTATAATTAAAAAGCAGTAGATTATGTTTGTGAAAGAAAATGCCCTTCTTCAGATGTGTGTTCAAGGTGAATTCAAACGTGTATATGCGGACCTATTAGGCAGAAATTAAGATTAAGTAATTAAAATTAATTGTCGTCCTTATTATTTAGTTTCAAATCTATTTTCCGTCTTTAATTTTATTAGTATCAATGTCAGTATTCATATTTGTTATTGTTTACTTTTTTCTATTATGTATATTCTATAACTATAACATTGGAACGTCGACCTGACATAGTCCTTATCCCGGTTATAACTTCTAAGAAGTATTAAACCTCAATCAGTAATGCAACAAGAACTCCAATTTACTACAACAAATCTAAAGGAAATTAAAAAAATCAAATAGATTAACAAGTAGAGCTTGTCCTAATAAACTTAGTTATTGCTAAATTCCCTACTTTACAGGCTGAAAATCTAACAACAGATGTGTAGGAAAACAGAATCATGACAAATATTATTTGTATAGTTAAATAGCATACATTAAAAACAGTAAAATATATGAAATAAGATAAAGAAAAATAAAATAAATAATTGAAACCCTAAAATAAATAGTTGAAATCCAATAAGCTTTTGCTAAAATATTCACTTTGTAATAATAATAATAATTAAAATTAGGCTGATCAACATTCGAAATATAGAATAACATTATTATTAATGCCGAATAAGAGAAAAATAAAGTAAAATTACGAATACTTAAATTAATAAATATTAAGGCTATCTCTGGCGAGAATATTCGCTTTGTATTTGAAGGAACTAAGTACTACGCAAAACGGAATCGCCCCCTTTTGTCTAGAACATCTGAACTAACTAATTAAACATACACCGAATGCAGGAACAGGCAAATAAATTAACAAAATAAAATTCAAATTTAAAATCAAAATCAAAATTCATAAAATATACATAGTAGAAAAAAATAAATATAAAACATGTTTATATCAACATTGACACTCATAATATTAAAACCTAACAATATATTTGAGACAAAATAATACAGATGAAACAATTAATTTTAATTTTTGATCCATCTCATTTTTAGCCAGATAGTTCTAACAAGCACCTGTCTTCCCCTGCACGCTTGAAGAAGTTGCATTTTCTTTCCAAATATCATATTATACAGAACTTTCATAAAATAACACTGACGCAAGTAAGATAGTAACATGATGTAATATATATATATATATATATATATATATATATATAGTAATCCAGCGAGAGTAAAAATCCACAGAGTAGAAATCCAAAGGGAATCAAACCGGGCTTACTAAAGAGTGCTCAATAAAGATATAGAGCTGTATTGTGAATGTTTTTATTCGAACATCTACAAGGTCTGCTACACTGGCATGTCGGTGTAGCAGACCTTGTACATGTTCGAATTAAAGCATTCACTATATATATATATATATATATATATATAAATATATATATATATATATATATATATATATATATATATATATATATAGTATTAATAAAATGGGGGAAACTGCTAAACTAATTCCACAGTTAAATGACTTAATTTGTTTCACTTCGTGTTTTTAAGTTAGACCTCTGCATTGCACTGCATATATATATATATATATATATATATATATATATATATATATATATATATATATATATTAGAACGCGTTAAACAAACTTATTAAATTAAAAGATGATAAAATGATTAAATAAAATGATTTATAAATGTTGAAAAACAACTTTTTACAAATGTTGGTAGCCTTACCCATTGACATATATACTTTTCTCTCGTATGAACTGCACTGATACTGCACTATTTTATTTACTATATATATATATATATATATATATATATATATATATATATATATATATAAATATATATATATTAAATAGGCACTATAAGAATACAAAATCTGACGGATTCATCAGCAGATGTAATGTTAGTATAAATCAGGATAGTAATTATCCGTCCATCGCTAAAGATAGTCTAAAGTTTCACTAAAAGGAGTAATTTTCTTGACATTACGATTAATAAAACTGTTCGTACTCTGAAAATAACAAACATCTGATTTTTAAAACAAAGTACGCTAACACGCGTATAGCAAAATAAGAGATGAATACATACGTATAAGATAAGTATTATAAATGTCCACAGATGTTTCAAAATTTGGTATAGCTGAATTTTCAAATTTAGATTGCAATAAAAAGAATACGTTTCCTGACTGTGACGTGAAAGACATAGGTAGAGGGTAAGCGAATGTGTTAAATTGGAAGGGAGGATCTTTTTTTTTCGTGTAAACAACCAGATAGAGAAGTTGGTGTTTGGGATAGTTGCTTCTTCTGCATAGGAGATTGGTTGTGTTTTCTAAGTGTTTGCATATATACTTTTAAGAAGTAATAAAACACCAAGTAAGTTTTTTCTAAGTCAAATGTTATTTGTATGCTTCCTTGTTGAATAACCTTCCTAAGAGTTGTTATAAAAAAGAAGAAGAACACGACTGAGAAAAGAAGAGATGCAAACATTGACTGCCACATAAGCACAGAAACTCGACCAGAGGATCCTGCCAACGAGGTTGAGGAACTGTGAGTATCGAGAATAACACACCGCGAGGATCCAAAGACACACCATCGTAATACACATGGATTTTGAAAGTGAATGCAAGCATATTCATGTTGTTTAAATATAAAATGGGGGGGGGGTGACGGTGATTAAGTGATTAAGTGGTTAACGACTCGAACTGACAACACGGGTGTGCCAAGGTCGAATCTAGTTCGTTCTACAGAAACACTTTCACTTAAGATGTTGACAACATTCACGTGCTCCCTCGCGTGAGTACCCGATTTTCTTTCTAGAAATAATTCTAACTAGAAAAATATCGTGGAAACCAATGCCAACAATAGAATCATGTGATTCATACGAAATGAATGAATGAATATAAATTGGGAACGGCTCAAAGAAATATGAACACATTTTAATATATGTATAGAACTGTGTGGAGAGAAATCTGAGAAAAAGAGTTTAATATATTCATTTGCGCACATTTCGCCATCGAACGTGTTATACTTCGATGGCAATAACATATAACGAAAAACAAAGGCTTACCGATATATGTTTAATATAATTCGATGAATCTTAAAAACGAAGTTGATTATACGAAATACAATTAGGTTTTCTTTTAGAGTTATGGAATGTTAATGGGGAATAATTGTCGAACGAAGCGCACATCAAATATCTTAATTAGATCGCCATCTACACATAAGGTTATTTTTAATAAGGAAATCATTATTTCAAATTTCAGAAATTCTATGGATTAAATTAGGAATGGAAACAAATGAGTTAGGGTAATCTAACTGTAATCATACACGCATGCTTACAGACGCATTAAAGTATCTACTGGAGAATTTGAATTACCTACTAGACACCATCCGAGAGCGTCTTCGGTCTTTCTGTAAAAGGGGTTTTCAGAAAAACATGACATGAAAGTACTTCACACTATAAGTAAACCCTGACCAAATAATCAAAATAACATAGTATTTAAAGCCGAAATAAGATCTCCTGGGTTTGGTGAAATGCCTATAAGAGAAATGGTCCACCTACTCCTAGTTGTGTTACCTAAAGTAACAGCATTAGCTAGGCACTTAACTATATTACATGAATTATTGTCCTGGAATCCGGTAAGACCCATAGATCAAAATCAATATAGACTATAACATACTCAACTGGGCAATTGGTGAAGATTGATTTAATGTTCATAACTTCTTTAAAAAATTAACGCTTGAAAAGTAAAGGCGAACTTTACTGGGACACTCGAATATCTATGTATCTAATATAGAGATGAAATGTTTATCCCAGGAAGTGGCCCTTGATTTATGAGACCTTCGAGTGAAGTAAAATACAACAATATACATAGACACATGAATTCTACTTCCCCCCCCCATATATATATATATATATATATATATATATATATATATATATATATATATATATATATATGTAATCAAATATGAAACTAAATGTATACTTTTAAAGGATAGAAATACTTTAATCTCAATATACGAGATACAGCAATTATAAAGATAGATGAAAGAGGAGAGATAAATATGCACTAATTACAAATCTAATTCAACTTCGATCGTTCATTGCAAGGTGGACTCGGTAAAAACATGTTTATATTTCTCTCCTTAAGCCAAGCCTTTTTAAAGATTAACATATTATCATCACAGGGAAAACATAAATGGATAAGGTTGCAGTGGAAAAGCCAAAATTCAAAATTTGAAAAAATATAACATAATAGAGAGTAAGAGTGTGCGTGTAAAAATATGGAGTCTGCCTTGTTGGTGAGTGTTCGTAGATAAGGTGTCCGGGGAAAGAAAATTTAAAGATAGGGGAAAAAATGGAAAACAGAGTGAAAAAAAGGTTTCGTGAAGGCCGCATTAAAAATGTTCAAAAATAGAATAGAAAGAGTGTTAGTTCAGTCGTAGTTAGAACGCACTCTTACTCCATATTACTTTATATTATTTTAAAATCTGAGGACGTTAACCTGTCGACTATGTTATACTCATCTTGTGTACCGAATACTAAATATATATATATATATAAATTCATATATATATATATATTATTCTGATGATAGGAAGCGACAAAATGTCGTGGCGAGAGTAAAAGCAGTGGGAAGAAAAATATCCAACAATTATTAGAATTATCGTAAGATGTAAGTGAGCAATGGTGTAAGTATGAAGTAAATGGAAATTACTACAGCAGTAGTGGTAGTCACGGGAGTAAAAAATATATCATACAGTTGACGAGGAAAATTAATAAATCACATTGTTAAAATCAAACAGAAAATTTGAAATATGTAAAACATCATAGAAATGATAATATATGTTTCAGGGCGTAGAAATACGTAAGGAAAGAGCCCATTACTAGGCACCGCCAGTTGGCATCATATATATATATATATATATATATATATATATATATATATATATATATATATATATATATATATATATATATATATATTGTTTATATAGATGTTCAGTCTTTACTTTAATAGTGATCAGTATGTGATTAGAGCTTGATAGTAAGTTATGAAAATGGAAGTATGCAAATTAAGCTACACAGAGGCTTCCGCGTTTTCTCACAATAGCCTGCCTCATTTTAGCCTGACATTTTCTTACTGGTATGACACGCAGTAGCCTCTATGTTGCTTAACTACAGTGAATTTATTATCATAATGTACTATGCCTATATATATATAAGGAGAGAGCTAGAGAGAGCGAGAGAGAGATAAGTAACAGATGAGAATAAAGATTATAAAAATACAATATATATTACGTCCTCAGTTCCTCAAAACAAGATGTTTCAACTAAAACATATGTATGCTATCTTCATTTCATTTTTGAAAAAGCCATGGCTTAAGATAAGAAACACAATATTTTATTTGAAACACCTTGTATTGAGAAACTGCGGACGTAGTAGATATTGTATTTTCAATGTTTATTTTCATCTATTACTTGTCTATAAAATGGCTAGATCTCGTATATCGGGTATCAATTCTTAAATGGTAGGTTCTAATTTAAAAGTATACATTATATCTTTATTTTCTTGTTCTTTACTTTAAAGTAAAATCGAATAAACGGAAGACCTAAAAAGCTCAACGTTTCGCCCAAATGTTATATGGTTTTTGCAAGAGCGAAAGAAAAAATGCAAAATATGACAAAAGACGAGAAAGTCTATAAATTAGGAGAAATATATATAGTGGAAGGGATATGTAGAGAGGAAAGATATGTAAATATGTATCGAGTCAAAGATAAATACATAGACATAAATAAATGTAAATTATTTTTTTTTTTTTAGGTCTTCCGCTTATTCCATTTTAATTTCATACCGTCGGATTATTTTTCATCCTTTCATCTACTCATATATATATATATATATATATATATATATATATATATATATATATATAACACATTTTGCTACGTTCCAAAATCCAAGATTTGATATATCTTACGAATCAGTTTATTTTTGAAAACAAAAAACTTAGGTATCAAATTACAGAGATAAATATGATGTGAGTTGTTTCGTTTTTTTATTTCATTACTATTTAATTTTACTGGTTGAGAAGTTTCTTATGAGCCCATAGAGGAAAGATCTGATACAAATGTAGTTAGTTTTCTATTGTACGAAATGGATCCGAAATGTGTACCTGGGAATTGATTTTAATAAAAAAGTTATTTGTAAGACCAATAAAATGTTGGACTTCGAAGTATAGCAAAATGTTGTTTATTTATATATGTTCTGTTGTAACATGTTAGCAATTATCGAGCTTTTACATTGAAGGGGTTGGTACACGTAAAATATAGTACATATATTATTAAACATATATTTTCGCACACACACACACACACACATATATATATATCCTTGTGTTATTATGCCATAGAGTAGAAACTAATTAGATAAATATACATGTATTAAACTCACACAAAAAGAATATGAAACACCTTTTAAAAGCAGATACATTAATATGCATTTATCATAATTATCGAAACTAATATAATAGAAAACTAAATATAACGTGGGGCAATCCGCAAATACAGACATTGTCAACATTTTCTTCATGATAATAAACCTTTCCTTAAATATCAAGCTCTATTAGAGTATCAATAAAATAACATAACACTAAGGAATAGTTGCATGGGTAGATCAGTAATAAATAAATATAATAAAACTGATTACGAGTCTTGTGAAACTATAACTGTAACAATGATAGTAATACTTATATCATTTCAAAATAAAAATATAATTACCCGCTAATGAATAACTGTTTAAAAGCTAATGACATATACAAAACATGAATTACCATTCTCATTAACAATTTACAAATCGTATACAAGGAGGCCAGGTAAATAATTCCACATGATGACATTCAGGATGAAAAATACATACATAAAGATATACTGTCGAAATATTAATGTGAATAACATCAATTTAAATATAAATTAGTAACTTTAAAAGTGTTGCATTGCAATATGAAAAATAGAAACTGTATAATTGTGCTTGAAGGAAAAATTAGAAATCCTTAAGTTCAAAATATAATTTATTATATGAAAAAGTATCATACTAAAGATGCATTGAGATACACATTCTTACGTTTTCATGTAAGCCAAGATAACATGTTAAAAACTTCTCAAATTAATTATATCAATATTTACTATAGAACTAGAAAAATAATGTTTCCTTTGATGTACAAATAATAAAAGATAATATAAAATACAAAAAGAATCGTAAATTAAAATAATCGCATGCGGTTAATTATCAATATGAGAAACTAAGTAAGAGTAAATAAGCTGATAAAAATATATATACCATTATATATTAATTGGAGGAAATCAAAATAAAACATAAATAAATCCGGCATACTCTAGTGTCAACGATCTTGTTTTTTGCCAAAAGACACATGATGCTTAACATCTAATGAACAGATTAAAAGGGGGAACTACAGCGCAATTTATTACTCATTGCATAACAAGGGCATGCCCTGTACGTAAACACTAGTCGAAAACCTCAATAAATCAACTTTTTATTTAGTTAGCTCACGTCCCGGGTAAGAGGACAAATGTTAACTATAATTAAGTATATTTTGATGTCGATCATCGAATGCAGATGCAAACAAGAACACTACTTACACAATCAATTAACTTTGTCCAAACTATTTTAGGATCAGAATCGCGTAGACTTTACAAAATTCATTGACATCAATAATGCTTTGCAATGTTAGTGTTCGTATTATATTCTATTATATAAAGGGCAGTTGTCCCTATGCATGGGTGTGTATGTTCAGCTAAAAGTAAATAAAACTACAAAACCAAGCGTAACAAAGTACATACATATTTGTAAGACAATTGGTCCAGGTTTTCAGAAATTGTGGGTTTATTTTTTCGCATTTAAATATGTCCATATTTTACTAGTTGAACTTGTTTCACTTTGCATAGTAATGTCAACGTAAGAGTGGGAGTGATTTATCCCTGTCATATTATAAAGTAATCTCTCCTTGACTAAAAACTCCGAAACAGAAATACGGTATAAATATAATTAGTTGAACTGTTGTGTTGAACACCATGCGATTAGAATAACTACGCCGCCTGGCGATTAAACGGCTACTAAAACATTAAATACCACAATTTCCTTTCATGGTTAAAAAACATACGAACACATAACAAAAATATACTTTACGTAGAATGCAGAGAAAACGTGTACATATGTATTTGTTTCGAACACGAGATTAAAGAGTAGATACTATTGCTTTAGTTTTATTGTTTGAGCATGCATTATTTATTTCCTTCTAGTCGTCTCGACATAACGTGGTATACCGAAAAAAGCACCTGATTCTTTATTTTTTACATACTACTATTGAGATTACTATTTGTACTCACTTGAAGTTTTAACACGTCATTATAAGTGATTGTTCACTGATAATAACCGGTGGTGTTCCCTGGAATATGGGTGACAACAAGTCTCCCCAGATCTCCAGTACTCTCCACCTCTTTCGATAACTATTGCAAATGACTTTGTGTTATCACAACAGGCGCTTACTCACTATTTCCCGCTGTCTGCAACACTTAGTCTGTACTGAGATTTTGGTAGCATTGAGTCTCCTCAAGGTCCCAGTATTCTCAACACTCTTCAAGTAGAGCTTGGGTTAAGCGCCTCTTTCCTTACTCCTCAATTCTCCTTGACCTGTCACAACCATTTTGTGTGTTATAAGTTTAGGCTGGTGGTATCACTTTTGTAGAGATGAGGTATTTTATTAATTTTCTTTCAGTTTATTTTCCTTGGTTCTTGTAGTGGTGTTCTTTCTATGTTTGTTTTATTCCTATTGCCACTTACATGTGACTGATTAGTCTTCGAAGCTTGTGTTGGTTTGTTTCCGCATTCAATTTTTTTTTCTTAAGATTGCAGCTTGTTTTATCATTCCCGTCCGTTGTATAGTCTTAGTCTTCCCTTTGATTCCAATAACTTATTATTATTATTATTATTATTATTATTATTATTATTATTATTATTATTATTATTATTATTATTATTATTATTATTGTTATTATTGTTATTATTATTATTATTATTATTATTATTATTATTATTATTATTATTATTATTATTATTATCATCATTATTTTTATTATTATTGTAGTTCTTTTTTATTATTATCAATATTATTAATGTTATTTTTATTTTTATTGTCATTATTCTTGAGTTTTAGTATTATTATTATTATTATTATTATTATTATTATTATTATTATTATTTTACTAGCAAACATATGCTCCCTCCGGTCGCATATGTTTGCTAGGCTGCCGCGTCAGAAATGAACGCTCGCCCGTAAACCGATTGAGCCTCAGTCATATTTCTTCGGTGGTTAGACATTTATTTTCTTTGTTTCTGACAAAGAATATTTTCAGTTTAAAAGAAAGAAAAAAAAATTCGACCCCACCACAATTTTTTTTATCCTCCTCCATAAATAGAAATATATTAAGTTAAAATAAAATGTTTTGCCTCCCCCTAATTTTCTTTGTATCCTCCCCCATACATAGAAATATTTTTAGTTAAGAAAAAAAAGAACAAAGAAAAAATGTTTTGAGCCCCCAAATGTTGTTGTATCCTCCCCATATATATATATATATATATATATATATATATATATATATATATATATATATATATATATATATATATTTAATCAAAAAGAAAAAAAAATGATTTGAACTCTCCAAATTTGTTTTTACCCTCCACCATACATAGTAGTATTTTTAGTTAACAAAAGAAAAAAACAATTTGTTTAACCCTCCCAAGTAGTAGTATTTTCTAAGAAAACAAAACAAAATTTACTTCCCCAGAAATGTTTTTACCCTCCCACATACATACTTAAAAAAGGAAAACAAAATTAGGAGGCGCCTCGGTCATATCAAAGAACTCATGTTTAAATATGCTATTGAAAGCGCCTACGTCATATAAAAGAACCAGTTTTGTTATTCTTCGAAAATGGTTACCTATTTACTAATGGCCGGGATATACCTTGCTTAACATCAATTTACAACAAAACCCCTTGTCTTAACAACGTAATAAAAATAAAGAATGATCATGTGAAAAACTCCTCTCACAATGTCGTCACTTCCGGAAGGACCAGAACGATGTGTCAGCAATTTATTTTTTCCAAAATGGTCACCTATTTACTAATGGCTGGGATATGGATTGCTTAACTTTAATTTATAACAAAACACCTTGTCTTAACAACGTTATGTGAAAATAAAGAATTATAATGTGAAAAAATATCCTCTCACAATGACGTCACTTCCGAAACGATGACTTTGCAATTTTAACAGACTTGCCATTCAAAGTATGGTTTAAAAACACGCTGGTTTCTTAATGAAATGTGTTTAATTAATTGTATGAATACTTTTTATTAATATCACCTCATCGGAAAATATTGTAAATACGTATGTAAATTTGATAATAGCAGTTATAAGTGTATATTTGTAAATATGAATTTAATTGAAGTTTTAAAGGATAAGCTTATGTAAATGGCAAAACCTGTGTAGTGTCTGAGCGATTTTTTGTTACAGTATATAAGGAAGTTGAACAAGTATTAGTTTAAGTAAGATTCTTGACACGTTTTCTCGTCCTGAAATTTATTTCTGCTTTATTTATATGTTTACGGCGGTTTTTGTAGTACTATATATAGAAGCTGGCAGACTAAGTAAATAGTAATATTACTCTGTTGGAGTTTTGGCTTCAGACAGACAGACAGACAGACAGACGGACAGCCAGACAGATACATAATTACCATTATTAATATTATTATTAGTGTTATTGTTTTTGTTAAAATTATTATTATTGTCATTGTTATTATTTTTATTATTGTTATTCTTTTATTATTATTATTTCTGTAATACCATTACTGTTTTTCAATTATTATAAATACTAATAATCTTAGTATTTATATTGTAAACATGCTCAATACAGCATGTGTATTAGTGTGCATAGATGCATGTTGCAGACGGCAGGCTAGCAATGGGAAATTATTTATCAAAGAAAAACACACACAAGAAATGAGCCGGCGTTTTAAAAATAATAATATTATCTTGACATGCGACCGCAACAACCTAATTGACACTACGGCCAATGTCGAAATTAAGCACCGAATATGGAGGAAAACAACGAGCAGACGACCACGATTTGTGTAGTGGCTACATGCCAATGCAAGTTGACAAAATAACATACACTAGTCTTCAGTTCTTTTATTTTCACAAATCTTGCTCCGCATCATAAGCAGATAAAAACCAGTGCACGCGTTTCCATGATTAGTTTAAGTGCTTGGCAGACTAAATCGAAATACTGTTTCATTATCAGTGTCAGTGTTAACAGTATTAGTAGTAATGTTATGTAACTAATACACAATCAAATTAAGAATTGTATTTGCATAATTATTATTTATTCATTTGTTAATTATTAGTGTTGTTAGTAGTAGTAGTGGAAGTAATAGTAGTAGTAGTTGTAGTATGTTGTGTAGTTGTAGTAGTAAGTTGTGTAGTAATAGGATTAGTAGTGGCACACAGACTTATAGTTACGAACGAACGAAGGAACCGGTGATACCTGGCTTCGCATTAGCCCTCGATTACAAATTTACAAACGTCTTTAGACACATGTATATCCCGGTTATTGAAATGATTACATACAGCGCCTAGCATTCCTAAAATGGTCACTCATCTGGTACTGGCCAGACTTCACGTCTCTTAACTTTGGTGATCTAACGGGAGCCGGTGTATAAACGCGAGTATGCCTTACTTACGATAAATATACGGTTACTCCAGTGTTTATTTATCTTTACATTCATAAGCGATATTTGATTCATATCAAATATTATCTTCCTTCTACTTATCTTCCTTCTACTTACCCTCTCCCCAAAATGAAATTAACGGACAAGGCGAACACCCTTGTACGGGCCTCGCTAGTTTATAATAAAGCTAATAAAAACATGAACCGATCAGATCCCCTGGTATATACTTCAGTCTCACTTAATAATAAAAGATCAATTTTAATGATTTTTACATGGACTAAAAATGTAAATATTCTATCGGTCTAAAGGAATCTCTTAATCGATTACTGACTTTTAAAAGACATCAAACTATGCCAGAATATCGATTGTCCAGACAACAAACACGAGTAAATATTGAATTTATAAGATGTTAATGTGACAAGAGTCTACGTGTTAGTGAGCATAGCCACCAGAATATGATTCAAATGTTGTTCAAATATTTAAAGACGTAACGACGCGAAGCTGTTGACGAAACACTTTGGCCGCCTTTTAGGCGCTAACATCATTGGTGTCTATAGCATTCGACACATTTTGTAATTTCCATGGCATCACCTCAGCAGATTACTAGAGATTTAGCAAAAAGCGAGCACTGCAAAAGAGATGTTATAGACATTAAAAGACATATAGAATTGTTTAGTTCATTCTGAAAGTAATACAGTTAATTTTGAAGGTCGATTAGAAATAACTTGAAAAAAAGTAAATAAAAACGGGAACAAGACTTTATTTTAAAAGAAAACAACTTCTCATGAGACAACAATTACGACCAACACACTCACACATTCAAACAATCGCGCACCTCGTACACACACACACACACACACACACACACACATATATATATATATATATATATATATATATATATATATATATAAATATGAAGTAATAAAATAAGGTGCGAATCAACTTTGAAAAAATATATAAAAATATATAAAAATATATATTAATATATATATATATATATCTTTCTATATATATATATAACTACTATATGAAGTTCGTGGATAAGCATGAAAGAAGAGTAGTTTATATAATAACACATACACATGTTATAGTTAACCGATATTTTAATTGTGTAACCGACCTTAATCTGTGAGGAGCAAAGGGTTTTTGTAAGTATTATGTTATACGACAGAATACCGATTGGTTTTAGAGATATGTTTCCATATACTTATCATTCTATATTATCTTATATGTTATTTCTAGTTTTAGACTGCCTCATTGTATATATATATATATATATATATATATATATATATATATATATATATATAAATACATTCCCGAAACAGTTTTTCATGGTAAATAACTGATGATCCCTTAAAATAGTGTTAGAAACAAACTAATATAATAACTGTAAAAAATAAATTGACTTACATGAGTGATTTTCCACTGAAAGACTTGGGACTAAAAGTTGTTTTTTTTAATTTTGTAATATAGTTTTAATGGTTGAGAAACTTCCGAGACTATATATATATATATATATATATATATATAGATAGATAGATAGATAGATAGATAGATAGATACATAGATATATAGAGAGCGTGACAGAGAGAGATATATTAGTAAGTAAAATTGTATTTTATTGTTTTTTCAGCATCTGGCAATGCTCTTATAACATTAATAACGTTCAATGAACAGTTATAGTTGAACTTAACAGCAAATTCTTAGTCCTTAAGATAAACTTCTAGTATGCTGCTTAATTCAGTTAGAATTTGAAGTGGTAGGTCTCAAGTCAATAATTAAGTCAGGGGTATACAGTGGATAATAGGGTTTGTGAATAATTTTGTAAGATATCACAGGTAACTAATGAGTTGCTGGGAACGCTTACCTTTTTATTAACACCTGGTTCTACAATATGGGTTGTAAAAGCACTTTAGGTCAACACGTAGTTAAGTAACAAAGTATATTGCATATCTGTCAAGTGACATGTTTGATTAGTGTGTAACATACTACTCGAGCTTTACCAGCCTTAATCGGTGCGCCATTCACATAATTGTTTACTTGTATTGGAAAACATTTATGAAGCTGGATATATAGGATTGACTTTATTTTTTTCTTTTATGACTATGGTCATATTTGCTTTTGAGAACGACAAAATATGCTTTGAATAAAGAAGTAGATGGAAATAGAAAAATAAAATATTACTTTCAGAGTTAAAGGTAAATAGCTGCTAGAAAATCAAATAATCAAAAAACAAATTATTGATATATTCATCACCATTTGTTTCTTTATTTAGCAACTTTCTCAAGATGACTGATTCAAATAAATTACATAGAAGTACAACATTTGAAAATATGTGACCAACGAGTCAAACGACCTGGAACAAAAGAAGCGGGGAATAGATAACATAATTCTGAAGAACATATGTTGTAATAGTATTTATAGTAACAGACTGAGACTAGCAACATCGCGTCTGTAAATCACTAAACGACATATTGGTGACGTGTTCAGTTAATTACCCATTGCAAATAATAGCGAGCTAAGTAAGTTAAAAAGAAACAAATCATTATTAATTCTCGCTTAAGAAAACTGATTAATAATTATGTTGCCAATAAACCGATAAAATAATAACAAATGTCGTATCTATGCAACACATTACCACGGGAATGCTTCCCTACAAACAACACCATGCCTAATGTCTAATGTCAGGAAATACTTGTCATACACAATCCTCATAAGTAATTAAATTGTGTTAATTCCATTCATCATTTTCAATCCTCTAATAATATTCTTCATCATTCAACCCACAATACATGCATAATTTTAACCCTTACCCTCGAGTTGCTGTTTGCTATGATTGGTGGTGGCTCATTAGTAAAAAAAATATTTATAAAAGCGATACAGTAGCCCCAACTGAACTCGAACCCGCCACGTCAAGCTAACAGTCTGCACCTATAAATACTACATCACGCCATTTCCACGAATGATGATAAACGAATTTTATTTCTAAATTTATATATTCTTATGCTAAAGCTAAGTTAATTAACGTGTGTTTCCCTCCTGCCTTTTTCATGTATTTTAATCACACAAAATCCTCGCAAATATACGTTAAGTATGGGAGTGAGTTTAGTTTGAATACAAATGTGTATTTAAATTGTTCACATGAGAAATACAATAGATTTTTTAAAACATAACTGAATCCCAGATCTATGGAATATTTGTACCACGTATTTTGTGTCATGAAGCTATATAAATAGAGAGAGAAAATTAGAGAGAGAGAGAGAGAGAGAGAGAAGGAAATAGGAATAGATAGATAGGCAGACGAATAAAAAGATAGAAAGAGGAAGTTATAGGCTCGATATCTAGAAATAAAATTTTAAAAAGCATTGATTGGGTAATATTTTTTAATACTTTTAAATTTTTAACTTTAGTTTAGAGATAAAAGTCGATTCTTGCTAGGGCCGCATTTAATTTTTCTACCATTTCTTCGAAATGTAGAATTGATTCATCTCACATTCTTAATATCTTTCATAGAACTCGCTACAGACAGGTAATGAAGCCACTTGATGTAATAAGGTTAAATGAAAGTTGACTGAATGAGCATCCGTATGATTATTGCCTTTCAAGATCCAACGTATAAAAACGTCTTTAGAAAAACAAACGTTGATTAACTCATATTTAGTATAATGATATATTGATGTGTGATTGTTGATTTTCGGGAAGCTTCCGTTTCACTACCCACCTTTTTAGCTGCGGGATTTACAGCTTTGTTCTCATATTGTCTTGAGATAAATCAAGATGGATAGCGAACACAATAAAAAGCAAATGAATAACAATGACAAATATAATTTGATATTAATATTTCGTTCTTTTGTCTTTTCTCTCTTTAACGTAAACAATACGACTTGGCTTCTGATCGATTTATTTTTTTCACGGCTGTCGTGTAAATATCATAAAATAAACGCAGGTGTCAACCCAGACGTCATGATGTTTATAAAAACACACATCAAACCATTGCAGCTGATTATTCTTTTTTAGCTATTCGTTTGTTTTATTTCTCTGGAGTTGAATAGCAATACAGCTTATTTTAGAAGAAAATAACATCACAAAACATCAGACCTTCTTCCGTTTTACATTTCATATATGAAAATCAGTAGTCTGTATACATTTAAATTAAAAAGCATTCATACGAGTATATAAAGGGGTAAATAATAATAATTACGATTGAGACGCATATATTGCAAGTGTTCCTAACCTATTTACGCGTGTTAAACTATTCGATACAGATTTCGTGTGTCGTAACTGATTGATAAAGTGGGAGAGTTCTCCAAAAATGTACACTCTGCAACGCGTAATAAAAGAAATTACATATATATACATAAATATATATATATATATATATATATATATATATATATATATATATATATATATATATATATATATATATTTAAGTCAGTTTATATTATATTCCAATAACCATGGTTTTATTTTTTATTTTTTTCACATTTCCAAAAAATATAAAATTTCTGTGAGATATATTTTTTACGGTCCGTTTCATTTGTCTTCTGCAACACTACAAAATCATCAGAAAAAATTCAGAAAGAGTAAAAAGATCTTGGATTAAAGTGTCTTGACACCATCTACACTATACAGTAGTTCATTTTAGGGCGAAAACAAACCAAAAAAATAAAAAGAGAGCAGAAAACTGACACGTCGGAGAGCCCACTAATACGCCATTCTTTTCAACTGACTTATATTTTGCTCTGTTATCAATAATTGACAAGCATTGAGCTGAATCTTTTAAGGAGACTACAAAGTAAAAGGATCTGATGCTATATGCTAATACATATATTGTCATTAATTATATATATATATATATATATATATATATATATATATATATATATATATATATATAAAAGTTTCTAAAATGTCACTGTTTCGTTTATTGAATCCATTTTTCTCTTTTTTTTGCTTAAAAAGAGTGGTTTACATATTGTTACATATACCCCTTTCTCTTTTTTTCTTTTCCGATTTGGAGTAAAAATTATATTCAATGGTTTGTTTAAAAAATCACGCCCATTCAAACAGAGTCAGTTTCTATATGTTGTAGTAAACTCTTCAAAAAATAATTTGAATACAATTTCAATATTCAATATGAAATATCTTTTCAATAATAAACTTAATCGGTCGGTATATAATAATTATCTCCAATTCTGGTATATATATCCTCATACTATAAAAGTAATATATTGTATATATAAAACAATGATAATGAATACTATATGTAATGCTTAACATACTATTTTAAAATGTGTACTTAGTTTTCTTTGTTGTTTTGTGTATATAGAAGCTCTACAGATAGCCAAACCCAGAAAATAAATAAATATAGTACAGAAGCATTTTATAAATATATTGCAAGTTAGCCGAAACAATTGTATGCCAGAAATGTAAGCAGTTATTTTGTGAAATGGTGTGAATCTGTTCATTCTTAACATTTTACGGGGGTTATTAATCAATAAAAGAATATGTTATACCAGATTTCTAGTCTTACACTTTTGAGCTAATGTAATTTATTCATGTTATGAAATGTATATTTTAAATATAAAATCTTTAAATATAAATGCATATATATATATATATATATATATATATATATATATATATATATATATATATATATATAAATAAGTATATATATACTTATGTGTGTATATATACTTGTGCCAGTATTTACTTAAACAGTGTTCATTACACTCGCACAGCATATTATTTGTATAAAGATATACTTAGGCTAAGCAAGCCACGCATAAACTTTTGTGATTCAAGCGAAGAAAGCTCATCCGTCTTAACTGCGAATAAATATATATATATATATATATATATATATGTATATATATATATATATATATATATAAATATATATATATATATATATATATATATATATATATATATATATATATATATATATATATATATATATATATATATATGCCTGTGTGTATGAATTATTGTAGAGAATAGATTTTAAAATGTGATTGCAAAAGCAACAATATAGGAATCGTTTTTGTAATCTTATAAATCCGACTTAAGGTTTTGTGTGTTTATAAATGCTTATTAATTGACTGGCTATCTCACATCAAAGTTCTATGATGCATCTCAAGGATATTCGAGATATTCGATATGCATTGCAAGTTCAACCAATGTCTCTGCTATGCGTGCCATTCAAGTGATGGGGCTTCTTAATGGCTGAAGACTTCCGGTGATTGGATAGACTTTCTTATGATGAAAGAACTTTTCAGCTGTGTGATTTCTTTTTCACTGTTCTTTGAGAAATTGTTGAGTGGTCAGCGTCCATTAAAAGTCAAGGCGGTGACAATAAGATAAACATCAAAACCTGGACATCAGAGTAAGCGGAAGTCGAGCAATTGAGATGATTATATCCAACTAAAAGAAACATTATCGATGGCGGACAAATTGGACAAATGAAAATGATTTGTCGTAAGATCTGTGCATAATCATCAACGTCAAAATAGTAATACAGTAGCGTTATGTTTGTTTTTGGTTGTTATATATTTTATTTTGCAAAAAAAGATCATAATTAGTAATAGAGAACTATACGTTAATAATGAATTATCGAGTTAATGTTCTTTTATATATGAGGTTATCTTTGAATTTCTCTACAAAGCCACCATCCGCCCATGCATGGAGTATTGTTGCCACATCTGGGCTGGTGCATCATCTACTAGTCTATCCCTCCTTGACAAGGTCCATGAAAGAGTCGCCAACCTAAAGGTCCCTCATTGTCAACCAAGCTCCAGTCCCTGTCCTATCGTCGCAATGTAGCATCCCTGTGCTTCTTTTACAAATACTTCAATGGATTATGCTCCGATAAATTGGCTACTCTGGTGCCCCCTCGACGTAAATTCACTAGACCAACTCGACAATCAACTAAATCCCTAACATTCACTGTCGAGGTCCCCAGATGCCGGAGAGCTTTCTACTCAAATAGCTTCTTTCTTCGTGCTGCTGGGTTCTGGAACTCCCTCCCTGTCCCCTGTTTCCCCGACAGGACTGCCATGCAGAAATTTAAAATTAATGTAAACAGACATCTCGCTGCGCAGATCCCAATTTAGGTTGACCCCCCGAACCTTCTCCCCTTTTCTTTTTTCACAGTAGCCCCTTACGTCTACAGTGGCGGCCTTTCTTTGTTTGGGGTAAACTACTTTAAGAAACCCAGACTTTTACCTTTAATAAAAGTCAGTATTTACTTTTATTCAGTCATAAGAAAGTGGCATTGTCACTGAGACACTGAGACCAGATGTATGTAGTCATTCTAAGTGTAGAGTTTTGCAACGAGATGTTTCTTCATATTACATTGCATTTTATGCACGTTGGTACAGTCGGTGAAACGGGGAGCAGGGAGAAAATTCCGACATCAAGCGGTTCGAGGAAAGAAGCTATTAGAGTAGAAAGCTTATTGGCATCTGCGGACCCCTACAGTGAAGTGTGGGTTCTTTTCAGCTTGTCAGTTTTTTGGGGAGTATTTTCTTTGAAGTGTAAAAAGTTCGTCGGAGCACATCCCGTTAGAGTACTTGTAAAAAAGAACAGGGATGCAACATGGTGGTGATGGGACAGTGGTTGGTGCTGTGTAGACAGTGTTAGACCTAGAAAGTTAGAGCCTTTTTGACGCTGTCTAAGATGGAGAGTTCAGTAGTTAGGGCACAAGCTGAGATCTTTCAAAAATACTCTATGCGACTGGTGGCTTTATAGAGATATAGGATATTGGCAGGTGTAAGAAGTGTCCTAGCCCGGGAGACGGAACCCACATTCTTTGCAGCAGACTTGGCAGTATTTTCTATGTATTTTTCTATTCATGTTACGAGCGAATGTTAAGTCAGGGTTTTCGAATTTAGGACTGTCGGGTAGGGTGATATCCGCCATAGCAATTGGTGTTTTGTAAGGTGTTTTATGATTGTTAAAGGAAAGAAGCCTGAGGTGTACTAATGGATACCAGCGGGAACTCTGTGTTTGACATAATATTTTTCATTTTATTGCTCCGACAACGGAAAACGACTTTACTGTCTACCTACATGTGCTTAGCGTCAGGAGAAATTGTCTTTGATAGAACTTCTTTCTCAAAGAAATACCGTATGTGGAACATATTACCGCAAAATTGCTTACCTGCTTATTACAACTTGGTGGCCTTAAACAAAGTATTGTATTTAACACGGTCAAAGATAATTAAATGCAGTTAATTAGTCAATGCTAGTACCTCTATAGTAGTATTCATCTTTCGGCTGTCAATGATTCCGTCGTATTGAACATAATCCTCGTGTACCTCTTGCCATTAAACGTGCTATATTTCTTAGATCACCCATCAGTCGATTCTGAAACATTCACGAAGTTAGTGCGACATTATGCTCGCTCACTCATTGCGGTCAGAAGCTCCAATCCCGTAAAGTCTGTTTTCTACTACAGAAGAGTCTTCATTGTAATATTAAGCCTCGGAGCCCGTCACTTGAACTCTTGGGATTACAGGAGCACTTTTTTCCAGCAGGTTTATCGAATCGATGTTTTTAGAGGGGCAACATAATTTCTAGTTGGCCTCCAGGTGTGCCATCGACTGGTTTCCATGCATCCCACTCTTTATGATACGCAAAATATAGCCTTTTCATAGTGAATGACCGTCCATGCGTAGTGAGTAGCCATATCCTTCACGATAATTAAATTCATTGTTTTCATTTTGAAGAACGCATATAATTTTCAGTTTTTGTTTCACGTTTTAGGAGATTTAGTAGTCATGTCTAAGTCGTATATACTCCTGGAAATTTATTTCTTGGCGAAGTATAACGAAAACCATTTCAATCTTAGACATTCAAATATGAAAGAAGCATTGATCGACAAGCATGCAGTATAGTTAACAGCCAAGAATAAAAAACAGGCAAAATGTACAAATACATTTTACCAAATAATTGTTTACATGTTGTATCGGTAACTTGTAATTTTTTTTTTTTTCAATTTAAAAAAAGAATTTGATGTCGAATAACAGTCTAAAGAAAATTACCCCATATTTATATGTAACATGTAGTATGTAGTATCTCTGAATGTAAATATCGTCTTAAGAGTAGTTAGGTTTAAGTATTAAATATTAGACGCAGTATAGAAGCAAACTCATGTGATACGTGTTGATCAAAATTAGAATACCTATTATATGCATGCGGTATAATATCGTTATATATTTGTTTTATCGTCATAAGGTACTAAACTGTTCTGAAAATCAAGTTTATTCGTCCTGGAATATATATTTTTCTAATCTCTCTCTCTCTCTCTCTCTCTCTCTCTCTCTATATATATATATATATATATATATATATATATATATATATATATATAATTATCTAAGTGCACGTGTTTCGCTGTTCAATGGCTCATCAGCCAAGCTAAATCAAGCTAGACACGAAACGGTTACCCAACGACTAGTATATGGCGCCCTTATCGCTGTTTCACAACAGCTTGGTAGTAATACATGAAAAATATATCGCATATTTGTTTTTTTGTAGCTGTTGTTGTTGTCTTGGAAGAATTATGGGGAATAATTTACGGAGTAGAATCACCTAAATCTTAAAATTGGTCTACATCAAATTTTAAGTTGTATTGAGTAACACATTTTTTGTGAGCGTAAATAATATGTATGTGCTTTGTAATAAACTCAACTATTGAATTAATTATTATGAATGATATAATATGTATTCCAGGCAACAGAATCGGTAACGTGGGCACATTATAATATGTTTTGTTTGTTAAGGTTTACAATTTCATGAGGGTGCCATCGCAGCTGTTTAATGCCCTGCAAAGACAGAAAAAAACATGAAAATTTAAAAGAATAAATATGTATATATCCGCTGTCAGACGATTATTATTCTAGTACTTTTGATGTCACATGATTGAACTTATGAAATCACAGCTTTACCTTGCGCCAATCCCTAACAAGCATGCCTAAAGAGACAATCACTCTGTTGTCTGCAAGGAAATAGTCTCGTGTTACTATGTTCTAAAGATGAGAAATCTTTGGAATGAAATTCTGTTCATGGAAATTCTGTTTCATTCTTTGTGAATGAAAGATAAGATAGGTAAGATCTTTACTGCAAGACAAGCTTTTTATTTCAGTGTTTTATAGTGCCCTCAGCCACTGTAGATCAGCCCATAACCGACCACATAAATATTAATAGAGTAGAGAAAGTAACTTGTGTGATTAAAAGCTGTAACGAAGAGAAAAGAATACTCCCAACTAGATTACGATGTCGATTTTGTACATTGTCAAGGCGAGAAAGCGGTGCAATATTAAAGAAGCACTGGCAA
>OY744516.1:211793865-211856365 GCA_963556195.1 Sepiola atlantica
CGGTCAAGTTGCCCGTCTTTTTTTTAAGAATCAATGATGTTATCTTGTTATTTTCCCACCAAGTACGTATACCAGCGAAATGTACCTACTTCTTTAAAATCTTCTTTCAGTACGCCAAATGGTTATTTTATTTTTGACAATCAATTTGTTATATTGTGTTATTCCAGCCAGGTACATGTCTGCTACGTACACTTATTTCTGTCGAATTACCGTTCAGTACACGTGTCTTGCATATTAAACACCGGTATTTTGTTTTAATGTTTTTAAACTGAATGAAATTAATCTAGAACATATGTTTGAATTGCTGTATTCGTTGTTAACCAATTATTTTGTTACATCTATGGCAGAACAATAACTTAAGCACAGTTTTGTCAATTATCACACTCGTTACACAGAAGACAACATTAAAATAACATTAAAGAAGAGAATAACACTTGTATTCTATCATTTTTCAAATCTATTAAGATAATTTGAAATGTGTAAAATTTAAGGCTTATACTTAAGAAGTCTTAAGAATATATATTTAACACAATTTCATATGTATATATCTATTATATTATTAGTTAAATGCTTTTTGTAAAGGTTGAAATGAAGAGATTGGTAGAAACGGAATTAATTCTATTAATAATATGATCTGAGCAATTATCTGTTTTAATCTGACCACCTTTCAAAGAACAACCGTCAGAATAATTTGGAAAGAATACGAAATATACTTGTAATATCAGATGACGTCAACATAACAAAGTACTAGCACTTTAATTGAAAAATTAATAAATATCTGTTAAAAGGAATCTCAGTATAATATATTAGAAGGACTCGTACACAGGCGTCGCCTGGGAATAATCCTCTGAACTCATGACCCTTCATATGAACTCCATATAAGTATTTTTCTTTGATTTACTTTCACGATATATAAATATAGATTTTAATGTTCTTTAAGTAGTACAATACTAAACGTTTGTACTATTTCATGATAGCGAAAGGGCCTCGCTGCAGGAACGTTCTTACGCAGAGGCGAGTAATTAGAGAAAAATATGCTGTAGATATTAAATAAAAGTGGCATTAGACAAACATTGAGAGAGTAGTACTATTTGATAATAATACGAGTATTTACAAATGAACTTACTTTTTAGTATTATTTTCAAGAAGATCAGTGTTTAAGTAAAATATCAGGGTAAAATGCCATGCCAAAACACGCTTATAATTTGAAGAGGTGATTACAATTTAAATTTAAATTAAAATGGAAAAAAATAGAAATTAAATCTATGAAAAGTAAAGAGATAAACACTGGAAAAAAGGTACTCATTTATATTGTCAAATTTTGGTTGTAAATAGGTAATGTTCTTAATCCATATTGCTAAGACAAAAAGCATATAAAGCTATGACATGTTCACCCGTGTTTATCTAGTAACTGACTTACTTTCTCCGTTGACCGATAAGAACATGCTATTTGCTAGCGAAAACAAAAGTTGTAATTCCTCTCTGTTGGTATATCGTCTGTGTTTGTAAACGTACTCCTCCTTATGTTTTCGGATTGACTCATATATATATATATATATATATATATATATATATATATATATATATATATATATATTTGTGGAGGGCTTAACGAAAGAATACACAACATTCCTCATTCATTCTCGGGAAACGCCGTGTGTATCGAGAGTGTTTTGACACTAATATAATGCAATCTATTACAATATATGTTACTGTACACACATATATATATATATATATATATATATATATATATATATATATATATATATATATATATCTTAGCTATTCAATACTGAACACGTCTTAGGGCCCTACTGCAAGAAGTGTACAATATAAAACGTTAAAACTAAGAATATAAAATATAGTATTCGATTCTAAGCTTGGCGCAAAAAGACATAGGTTACCTAATTCCATAGCGGGCAACGCCAGGTTTACTCTTAATATATATTATATATAGGACGATTCTTATATTTTCCCAATTCCGATACAATTACCAATTTCGTTTCCGAATCTTTTTAAATCTGTAAATATTTTTCCATACAGTTGTTATTTTGTTTTAATGTTCGTATTACCCATTTAATAAATGTCGAAATATACTTGTAATGTTAAATCATAGATTTTAGGTTAGCTAATAGTTTAAAATCAAAAAATATTTATCATTAGTACCAGCAATGGTAACATTTGCTTTAAACAACAACAAAAATAAAAATTATCATTTTTGGCATCGAAAATAGGCCAACAGATTTTTTTTCCGATCGGACTCTTACTCTCCCTGATGAGATCTCAGATTATAATAAATGTTGATTGATAACATCGACATGCCAGTGTCGGATTTTGTACATGTCTGTCTAAATAGAAATAATCATATATAAAATGTCTAGTTGATATTGAGCACTTTTTATTAACCCGGTTTTAATTCTTTTGATTACTACCCTGTGGATGTTTTACCTATATCATTATCATAATTATTATATATATATATATATATATATATATATATATATATGTGTGTGTGGGGGGGGGGTGCGTGTGTGAAGTGGGTTTCGATTCATACATGTAAGTCCTCTAATCATGCTTAAAATAATTGAAATCGTGTGAAATATCTTAAAGGGACTGCACGTTTTCCATTGTAAATAGCCTTTTGCTATAATAAGTTGCAGTGAAACACTATCGCCAATATTCTCCTCGGCTATAAACGTGCTGGTCAATAAGAAATCGCCGTTCAACGCGATAAATACGTGCAAGAAAAAGAAACATCCGATTAATTCTTTCTCGAACATTGGTAATAGACGTTTTACACGGCCGATATGCTATTGCGAAAGGACATTCTCCGAATGTGTACATCCTACGTATATAGAATGTGTCAGATTTTCTTTCCTGGAACCAGTCCAGAATACGTCGCCTTTTCGCCCAGCACAAATTAATCTTCGTTTTTGGCTTCCGAATATAGAATAGAAGAGATAGACACGCAGAACTATCGTTCCCTGTCGTACTTTTTAGTGGACATTAACCGAAAACAAATCAATTCTTCGTTTTTATGTCACAAAAGAAAATGATAAAGACCGAAAAGCCATGAAGAAACTCGTAAAAGTAGCAGACAATTAAAGTATATTAGAAAGGTCTGCGCAAGTACATAACACCGGTATATTGCACTAATCTTAGAATAATACAGAATACAAGGTACACATTTATTTTAGCGTAACAAGAATATTCTGTCGATATTAAAGTCTACCAACTTCTGATTGGTCAGCTTACATAGATACAACCAACTGCTTTCTACTAGGATTTCTTATTTACATGATATTTTTATAGTTTCAGATTACCTAAATACACGATAATTTTCCTTATCTCTCCCACCTACCAGCTCAGTATACGAATATTAGACTAGAAACTGCATGTGATATTAAGACCGGAAGTTCGTTAAATACAAGAATGAATTTGCAGAGAAATCGAACCGAACAATAAACTAAAATAAAGACAATCCGAAACATAATGATTGGAAAGGAGTGAGATAGGACATTAAGCTGCTGTACCTACACCCTTATTCCTTTCTAATATTCTGTATTAATGGCAGTTGTCAACACTGTGTTCCTGATGCCGGTGTTCGATTCTAAGTTGGTGACTATACGCTGTCCTGATAGAAGATAATCGATATTAATAAAACCTTTTTCGTCCCGGAAACGATCGTACACAAACTGTTGTTTATGTGAATTCTTAGAACGAAAATAAAAGATCATGTCGCAAATAGGTTTATCTAAAATTTATATATATATATATATATATATATATATTACTGATGAGACAATTATAATATTTTCCCCGATTTCAATACAACTACTGATTCTGTTTTAAATTCTCAATTCTAATACAATTACCGATTTCGATTCCAATAACGAACGCGCTGAAAACAACACAGCCATAACATATACAATGGGATAACCTGTGCAAATATAGACTCATGTATCGGAAAAAAGTGTTTAAATGGCGTTCATTTAAGATGGTTTGTATGAAAGAATTCTGATATTTAGAGGTTTTTCATCGCAAACATTTTAAAAAATAGACCAACACTAATTCATGGGGATAGAATTGAAATATATCAAAGTTATGTTAAAATAAATCAACTAACAATTGTTTGTTTCAGATTTTTGCGCCATAAAACGGATATGTTAATGCTTTCTTATCTCATCGATGAGTTATTTCTTGATTAAAACTGCTCATTAATTAACAACTAATTATTGAATGTTGATTTTTAATTTTAAAGAAGCAAGTATTTCTTCGTAAATGAATTTAATGAACTATTTTTGAAAGGTGAATAAGCACGATTATCATCCTTAAGATATTTGTTTTAAATCAAGAAAATAGTTAAGTAAATATTAGAAAATCGTGTTTGTTTTTGTGTATGTTTTTGCTTTATGAACATAACCATAGTGTACGTAGAATTTAACAAATTTAGCTGTACGACTCTAAATTATTTAACATATAATTTTAACTAATTTATTTGCATTTAGCTCTAACTTTTCTGCGATCGAGCACTTTATTGATTTCTTGTCACGCTATATATATATATTTATATATATATATTTATATATATATATAGAGAATAGAAATCAAGATGTTTTAACTTTATTCTATGAAGCATGATTACATAATAATGATTTTGTTATAAATGGCGTATTCTACTGACTTATAATATGTATATATATATATAGAATAGTAGGCATAATAGGTGACGCTTCAGATACTTATTAATTAAGTAATAGTAAAGGCGATAATATATTTATGAACAATACTATTATTTGTGAAAAGATAGGATTAAAATTAGAAGCAAAGTACAAACAACTTCCATGTATTGGATACCTAAAATGCATAAAACACCAGTTGGCGCCCGTTTTATTGTTGCATCACTAAACCTTTAAGTAAGGCTGTATCTAAAATCTTTAAATTAATTATAAATCAAATAAATAATTTCCATAAAAAAGTAAATTCTATAGTAATATAAACCTATTTTGGGTGATAAATAATTCAGATCTAGTAAAAGAAAAAGTGGATCTTATTAATTCTCGTAAACAGGCTAAATCAATCTCGACATATTATTTTAGTACATTATATACAAAAATACCACATAAAGAACTTATTAAAGAATTAGGTAATACTATAGATTTAGTTTTTGCAGGGGGAAAAGTTAAATACATAGACTTTGCAAAATCTAAAGCCTTTTGGTGTAAAACTAAAAATGGAAAGACGAGTGTGTCCAAAACTGGTCTGACAATGCTTATAAGTCACCTTATAAAAGAGAGTTACTTTCAAATAGGAAATGAAGTACTACTCCAAACAATAGGTATTCCAATGGGTTTGGATCCTTCTTTATTTGGGGCTAATCTATCTTTACATAGACTTGAATATATGTATATATAATCATTGATAAACACGATATATCTAGAGGGTATAGTTATCATGGATGTAGGCGATATATTGACGACCTTGTTTGCATTAATGATAGCGATGGGTTTGCAAATACTAAAGATTTAATATATCCTAAAGAGTTAAAATTAAACTGTGAACATAAGGTAACACAAGCTACTTTTCGTTATTTGGATATAAAAATTGAAGATAAAATATTTATCTATAAACTGTTTGATTAAAGAAATTCATTTCCTTTTCGTATCGTGCGGATGCCACATAAAAATAGTACCTGCCATGTGTATATATTTTACGGGAGTATCCTGTCCGAATTTCTGAGGATTGCTCATGTTACCTTAAAATTGGTAGATTGTATGCCCCTAATTTCTGATCTAATAATAAGAATGACTAAACAAGGTGGCTTTCAGAATAAAACATTTAGACAATTAAATAAGGCAATTACTCGTCATCCTGATGCGTTTAAGTCTTATCAAATTAATCAAAATAAATTGATAGAGCAAATCCAAAGCTATCTAAATATAAATAAAAATAATGTAGAATATGTATAATCGTATATATAACACATATACTAATTACATAAAAAATAGTTACATTTAATAGACAGTAGAAAGGGATGAAGAAGGAATAAAATGTTGACAAAGTTAAAAAAGAAGAAAGAGAAAAAATCGACAGTTAGCTTATAACGCCGATTGGAACCGCTGTGAGTTTTAAAGAAGAAGAAGAAGAAGAAGAAGAAGAAGAAGAAGAAGAAGAAGAAGAAGAAGAAGAAGAAGAAAGAGAGAAAGGATGGGCAGTTGGCTTATAGACACCGGTTGGAGGCGCTGTGAGTTATAAAAATAAGAAGATAGATAAAACAACAAAGGAGGAGAAGGCAGAGAAGGAGGAGGGGAGAAAAAAGGACTAAAAGTATATATATATATATATAATTTAAGTTTTGAAAAAAAATATTTTAATATGTTGAGATTTTTTATATTTTTAATATAAAACTAAAACTAAATAATACATTAATCACCTAAAAAGTAGTGTAATTGATTCGTCCAAACACTTTAAAATGCAGCAACATTTTTGTAAGTAACGGATAAATTTGATTAGACAGACGAACACCACAGGTAAAGAGAACTTTTTTTTATAATAACTAATATAAGTTATAAAAACATTTATACGGAACAAAACCTAGGTTTAGTATACGGAACGTTTATGTTTTTGTCTTTTAAGGGAAGTGGGGTATGATCAACTCTGCTGGGAAGCCATGAAATAAAATACTGTCTTGTTTTTAAATTCCCAAAACAGTTTTTCATGGTAAACAACTGATGATTCCTTTAAATAATGTTAGAAGCAAACTAATATAATAACAGTAAAAGTTAAATTGACTTACATGAGTGGTTTCCCACTGAACGACTTGGGACTTAAGTTTTTATTTATTTATTTTTTTAATATAGTTTTAATATTTGAGAAACTTCCAAGGCTATATATGCATATATATATATATATATATATATATATATATATATATATATATATATATATATATACGTAACGTGTTATTCTAGATATAAGCTTATTAAATAGTAATTAATTACATATATATACATATGTGCATACACGTTTGTTGAATATATATAAATATATATATATATATATATACATATAGTATGTCTTATTTGGTATCATGTTTACTGCAGGGTTAGTATTATCGTACTATATTTTTAATGAAAATCACTCTAGACAAGGTATACTCGTACTTGATGTAACGAAATTATAAATACTACTTCAAAAACTAACCAACGATAAGTATTATGTGGATGTATTCCGACCATATAATAGCAATTCTTCCACCTTTGTCAGAAATATAACCCATTGAATGTAGGGACTAAAAGAGTAAGTAAGGGAAGCGAGAGTCACTAGGTTGCTAGAAAGTAAACACACGGTCTACTTTCTACTAACTTTAATTAATATTAGTATTAGTATTAAGTTTAGCTGAAGAGAAATACAACACAATAACTTAGTAAATGATTTTGTAACAAGATTTGCATAAGCAAATACCTGTTCAAGTGTGTATTTGATTAAACACTTCGTATGTTCTGTACCTGTATTTTCTGGCTTTAGAGAGATCACTGGCTCACAATTACGATTAATCTTTTGCTCCTTTTAAAAAATATAGTCTTCCAAATAACCAATAACGGAAATATATAAAGCATTGTCGAATGTAGTAATTCAGCGACGAACACACATAATTCATTAAATATATGCACATTTAAGTCATTGTATTTCCTTGAATAACTTTTATATTTGTTAAATTCACGCATGGCGTGTTCATATTGTTGTAAATATGACAAATTGTGACAACTAAGTAAACGACACCCGCAGTAAACACAAAATTATATCCTTCTTGCATGGTTATGTCTCCTTTCCATATATCTGCAACGTAGCAACTTGTAAGGGTTAAGGTAAATGTGTTTGAGAAGGAGTAGTGCTTTACTAGCTACATGCATCCAAAAACTAAGAGATGCGTTACAATATAATCTCTCAATAGTAAATGATTGTCGTGCGTGGTGAGGAGTACATCGTTCACGATGTGATCTTGTTCATATGCATAAACATATACAGAACACGTCGGATCTAGAGCAGTAGCTCTTGACTAAATATCTTGCTATTCCACAGGTAGCAGTAGCTCCATCGAGAAAATGATGACCGGTTTCTGATAACAGCATGAATTACCAAGTGATCAAATATATTTGGTAATTGCAATGCAGAACTGTCCCAGTTAGCGCATTAACATGTACTATATCCAGGTTTTACCTGCCTCATATGCAATCAGACATTAGATAACACACAACTGATAGGTGACTCAGTAAGCAACTTGTGTTCAATTTATCATATAGAATGAAATTATTTACGATATGAAATATGATCTGGTATTAAATAATCTTGAAATTGTTAATATATAAAAAACATGCACAGACTAAACCCATGACGAATGATTAAGAAGAGATGCGACTCCAATATAATGGCAAGGTCATTATCATTGAAATTCACTGGACTACTCCAGAAAGTCCTTGAGTCTAGAGGAGACTTGTTGTCATTTGACCTGCGGCGGAAAGCATCAGCCACTAATGGTGTGACACTTCTAACAACGTTAAGTGTGTGCTGTTCTGAATATTCATGGAGGCACTACAGACCACTAAGTTATCTGCGCTGGTCAATTCCCAAGGTACTTCAGGATGAAGAGCCGTGCATTTAAACATCTTCTCTCGCATAAGTCGACGATGCAATGCGCATGTGTTAAATGTCAATGTGAATAAGTAGAGAAATCGTAACCGACAACCGATAGTCTTATTACAAAAAGCATTTGTTTGAACATTCATTGTCGGTAGGATATTCCCTCAATATTCTTTATTTTATGCATGCACTCGCCTACACCACGTTACGTTTGTCGAATCTCAATCGTGGTATTTATGCAGTTTACGAACAACGTTTTCATCGGAACATTCCGGCTGGTTACGTAAACGCCGGAAGAGTCCGAATGAAAACTTCGTTTTTTTTTATGTGGAAAACGCTGGCCAATGTAAAACTTTTAGAAACAAGCAGTGTATGTGTTGGAAAAAATTTTCAAATTTGTAAGAAAGTTTCGAAATGTAGGAGAAAAATTCAAATCAAGGAACAAAACACTCATCATACGTGGTAAGTTTTATAAATAAATATTTATTTTTTTTGGTGAAAAGAATATGGTGCAACAACTAGTATAAAACAGTTTTTTATAAGTTTTTTTAGCAAACAATATTTTTCTATCCAATTTGTTTAAAACTCTACCGACTAGGTTAGAATTAGGTTGGGGTTAACTGATAGCATACATTTTTTAATGCTTTAATTTTACAAACAGTTCGTTTGCTGGCCAATTCTTTTTCTACCTTACCGACTAAGTTAGGGTTACGTTAGTGTTAGGCACTGTTTTTTTAGGGTTAGGTTAGGATTAAGGTTTGGTACTGATTATTTTGGGGTTAGCTTAAGGTTAGGGTTAGGTACTGTTTACTTTAGAAAATATTATGTGGACATAAGCCCAGGCGATGGAAAAGTAAAAAAAGGGTTAGAAGACGTGGAAAGAAAACTGCTCGACCGGTTACGCTTCAGAAATGTGCTTTAATATGCAATATTTCCATCCTAACTTCCAATTGTCGACTGCTGCTAATTTCATTGGCTAAGGCTACGCTTTTTTAACTGTCGGCTGCTGCAATCTTCGTCAGTTAAGCGTTTCGGCACCTTCCAGTGGTTTACGTAACCTACAGGAATGTGCCGATGAAAACACGGTTCGTAAACTGGATAAGTACCTCAAAAGTTAATCAACGCTGTAAGTTGAAATTCTGAGATAGTTGACAATCTGAAAACACCTATTTATTTATAAATCTAAGTTGTTTGTACGTGCGTGAGTACATTCACTCAGTTAAATAATTGATCTAAGAAGCGAACAAACCGTAGACATTGGATCAGCACCTTCGATCCGATGTTCGTACAAGTTGTTTAAACTAATTATTCAAAATTAAATGTACGTACAAAATAACATGATACACAACTGACTCCTGTCTCAATCTTCTATCTACATTAAAGTACGATGCGTCTTTACATAGAGTACATCTGCTACATCTAGAGAAACGTTACCATTAGAATTCTCTCTTGTAAGTCAAGGTCAAAAATCGACTACAAAATCTGGTGGGGATGATCTAATCTCTTCTTTACATCTCCATTCTCACAGAAGATAGGTTAGCTTTTTCTTCTCTCCCCCTCCCTCATTTAACACCCTATTTTACTGTTGAATATATATATATATATATATATATATATATATATATACATAGTCATCCTCATAAGACTCTGTCGCTGTTTCACAGCTACTCAGTGCGGCTAGACCAGTTAGTGCCTCAAGCCGGGATTGAAACTCGACCATCGAGCTGACGGTCGGCGCTTCTAACCCCTATGCTATCATGCGACACTGACTGAATGTAAGATATATCTACATGTAAACATTGCAATTGCTGTGGCTCGAATTAGTTTTACCTAATGAGCTATGCCTTAATGCTAATGGCAGTTGACGATATCCTTACAAATTAAGCTCTACCTCGGGAGGGAGCTTTATATAGTCATCCACATACAGACTGTTTCGCTGTTTCACAGCTCATCAGTGCGGCTAGACCAGTTAGTGCCTCAACCGGGATTGAAACTCGACCGTCGAGCTGACGGTCGGCGCTTCTAACCCCTACATATATATATATATATATATATATATATATATATATATATATATATATATATAAATATTTATATATATACATATATATACATATATATATACATATATATATATATATACATATATATATACATATATATATACATATATATACATATATATATACATATATATATATGTACATATATATACATATATACATATATATACATATATATATACATATATATATATACATATATGTACATATATATATACATATATATATACATATATACACATATATATATATATACATATATATATATATATATATATATATATATATGTATACAACTCACTTGAACTTTTCATATGATTTGGGTTTTTTATCGTTCTATTAATTGGCATACACCTTGGATACATTTTTCACTGTCATTTACTGCATCGATTGCAAACAGATTTCCCGCTTGGATAACTTTTTCGTTTTTGGACTACCACTCACCAGCTGTATCACTTTACAATAAACCAATTGTATGACTTGGATGAACTGTATAGCTTTAACAAAAAAGTATGTTTTGGACTGATATATTTGATGTTTTATATACTTTTATGTATTTATATATATATTTTTATATATTTTTAAAATTTAATTTTATTACCTGCAGTAATGTCATTGCGGTAATGGTCCTCGGAGGGGAAGAATTTTCTATGAAAACTTTGCTTAAACATTGAATTCTAATAAAATTTGATTCGCACCTTATTTTATTATTTCACTTTATATAATGCTATTAATGCTCTATCCAGTATATTGAGCTTCAGTTTTATCCGGATGTTCACTAATTAAAGATATTAGTTGCCTCTTATATCTTTTGTTGGATCAATTTTATATATATATATATATATACAATTTTATATATATATATATATATATATATATATATATATAAAGTAAATTGACAACATGTTTGAGGCACGCATGATAATGTATGTAAGTCAATTTTTTTTAAATAAACAAATCGTGCAATTTAAATGACAAACATCATTTATTTAATTTTTGCAAGGTTTTGTTGTAGAACAACTTTGTTAGGCGAGAATGTTTTATAGTTTGTCTTCTTTTCTTCTTCCTCATTTTTATGGTATTAACCCCGAGGGGTCTAATCACGATAGAAGAAGAAGAGCATGTCCAGTTCTAAAAGACGTTAGGATAAATAGAAGTCCGGTCGATGTTATGCGCATATTGGCGCTTTTTGAAGAAGGAAATTGTTACACCGGCCGTTCTTACACAGGAGAAACTACACCGGTTGTCACTATAAATAGTGCGAGTCACCAGAGACACAGAGAAGACAAAGCACAGTCCTGTAACTGTCTAGCCAAGTGCTAGTCACTTTCTTACTTTGTTAATACACTTGTTAAACCTACCCTCGACTTGACTTCCTTTGTTTATTATTTACTGTTGGACAACTTCACAACAGAAATTTACATCTTCGCGGCACGCATGAAAATTTATTTAAGTGAAATTTTAATGAATTATATATATATGCATATGTAGATAAATACATATGAACATTTAATAAGCCAACACTAATTAATTAGTGTTGTTGTGCCGAATGCACTTAATTCAGGGCTGGCTCACTAGAAAATAACTAGATTGTCTGATAGAAATTCAGACTATCAAAACCACAGACGTTATTTTCTATGTTATGATTACTGGTGTGGGGCTAGGCTTTCAGCCATGTATGCGTGTCAGATATTATCATTTGCGATATTGTGAATTTCAGTTGCTCTATTTTAATTGATTTTCATGGAAATCACTCTAGACAAGGTATTAAGCCACTTGATGTAAGGAGCTAACAAGAACAAATATAATTATCGCAAAGACAAGCGATGCCTATTGACGTTAGTTTTGAAAAGACCAAGATTATAGGTAGGAGGAAAACAGTCAGCAAGATGAGAGTTCCACTGCCTGCAGTTCTTGAGAATGAAGTTACTGAAATAGGTAGCTGAATTAAAATGAGGTATCAAAACAGCGAATTGATGGAGATCACTAGACCAACAAGTCAAATGAGCTGGAAAAAAGAAGCGGGGAAAAATAACATAATTCTGAAGACACATGCCATGATAGCATTTATAGAAAATACTGAAACTAGTAACATTACGTCTGTGAAAGCGGGAGTGTTGGGAAGGGTAAGGGTAGGACCAATCAAATTATTGATACGTTTCTGCACCTTATCATTAACAACTCCATACATGGTCTGATTGTGGGATTTTAGAGATTGAGAATTGCCTCAGGTGTTGGAAAGTGTAAGAAGCGTTAGAGAGAACTGACTTACCGAAACCAGATAGAGCAATAGATCTAATGTATGATCTCCAAGAAATATTTGATGAGTTAGCAAGACCAAGCAGTTTCAAAGTCGATTTTTCCTCAAGAGCAGAACCATCCATTAGAATCTCAGGAAGAAAAGGGACCCGCTTACGATTGAAAAACACAAGCTAAGTATTAACTGGATTAAATGAACCAAGCCAGTACGTATCCGAATCCATAATTGATCTCAGGTCAACTTCTAGATCAGCTGCATATTTCGACTGATCCGAGGGAGAAGGGCGAGACGCAACACCAGAATAGAGAGTTGTATCATCAGCATAGATGTTAAATTTCTGAACAATACTCTCTGAAAGATCATTTATATAGAAAAGCAACAGGGTTGGTCCTAGAATAGAGCCATAAGGAACAACAGCATTGATAGAGAAGAGATGAAGAGACCCCGTCCAAAAGTACTCGCAAGTTTCGATCAGAATCAAAATACCTAATAATGTCAAGAACCTCACCACCAATACCATAACCCTGACGTTTGTGTAGGAGACCAGAATGCCAAACTCGAAATGTCAAGCGCAATTACTTTACCCTCTTTTTTTATTTATCCATAAACCGACAGATCCACTCAGTTACAACAGTTAAAAGATTAGTAGTTGAACGAAAACTACGAAAGCCATACTGAACATCACTAAAGGGGCCCATACTTTCCAGAAAATGAACAAGCTTGCCGTTTACTTTACCAACCTTTCACAAACGGTGCTAATAAATGAGAGCAGACTTACCGGACGATACTTGGTTGGGTCATTTTTAAAGATAGGAACAACAGGGGAATCCTTCCAACAAGAAAAGAAACGAGAATATAGAAGAAAGTTTAGGAGTACGACGCTTGGGAACAACCACAGAAACTGAATCAGGACTGGAAGCCTTAGACTGATCAAGATCAGACATAACTTAGCAACTATCTTTGGAGTAATAATAACAGAATCAAAAGACTGATCAGTGTTTAAAGGGAAATCTGGAAGAACAGCTCCAAAATCACCAAGAGAAGAATTGTCAGCAAAAAGACGAGCACAGAGAGCAGCCTTATCCGTAGAAGATTAAGTAACGTTAAGACCATTAAAAGTAGGAGTAATAGCAGACTTTCCACTATTAATAACACTATAGTATATTATCCAAAAATCACTGGACCTAACCTTTGAGATGAAATTAAGTCACGAATGGTTTCAGAGTAGCTAGAATTAACCCCAGATATTACTCTCTTTTGGGTATTGCTAGCTCTTCTGTAGGATTTTCCAGACGTCTCAAAACCATCCTGACGATACTGATTAAAGTAATGGTTACGCTGGGCAATGGAAGAAGGACAAAAAGATAAAACCCATTGAGGAAAATGAGGTTAGGTTTGAAACTTACGATGAAGAATGAAGGTGTTCATTCCAACAAAAAGCCAGTCAGTAACCTCTTTATCAACATCATTTGGAGACATACTGAAGATAGAACACAATATCTTCACACGAATACTCTTTACCGATTATACATACACACGAACAGACACAACGTAGACTTAAACACATGAGTCTTAGCATAGTAAAAACAAACACAACTTACATATTTACAATTCACCGTATATTAAATATGTACATACACAGTTTACAGTAGAAAACAAATCGCAGGTGCAAACACACACACACACACACACATAGTTTAAAGTACCTACTGGACACCATCCCCGAGCGTGGTCAGTCTATTTTTACAAATGTTTGTCAGGATCAGCTGACATGAGGATACTTCCCCCAACAAGTAAACCCTGAACAAATATACAAAATTGCATAGTATTCGAATCCCAAATAAGACTCTCTCGACACGGCTATAAACTGGCTTATAAGAGGAATGGTGCACCTTATCCTAGTAAGGTTAGCTCAAGTAACAGCACTTAGCTGGATACTCCACCAGAATAGATGAATGTTTATCCTGGAATCAAGTAAGACCAAGAGACCACCAGAAAGAGATTCTATAGCATAGGTAACTGGTAAATTTAGAAAGAGGAAACTTGATGTAATTACTTATTTACTTACTTAACGTTTGACAAGTAAGGGATAACTTTAATTGAATATTCGAATATCTGTGTATCTGATATAGAGATCAAGTGTTAGTTTCAGGAAAGAGCCCTTTGATTTCCGAGAACTTCGACTGACATAAAATGAAACAAAATATAGTCATCCAATGATAGCTGTCTGGCCGTATCACTAAATGTAACAAGAATTTAAACGCTAAGATGTGAACCTCTGTCACCAGATTATATGCCACTCTGATCAGAAGTCAGCAATCTAACTTATATGATACGGGTGTTAACCTAACAATGAGATAAATAATAGCATCAATTAATTTTACGTCCTCATCACCCGTTACCTAAAATCTCTAGTCAATATTAAAATGTAATGATTCTCGCTAAATGGAGACAATTGTTTCCTCTACAAGAAACTGAAACTTAAAGTGAAGAGCATTATGTGAAGAGTATATACATCCCTTTTTTGGATTTTAGACTGACGGTACCTATGTTGTCTCAATCTTATGCAATTACACATACACACACAAACACACACACACACAAACATATATATATATATATATATATATATATATATATATATATACACATATATATATACATATATATAACATATTACTGGGAGGTGGCTTTTCTTAATTGACTACTAGGCGTTCCATGTCAGAGCCATATCACATTCACATCACTACTTACGCATGGTGTCACCACTATGGCGTGGTGACAGAATATGCAACATTATAAAAACATACGTACTGTGTGTTGTTATACCAAATATATTTGACACCAGGGTAACATCGAGTAAGTGTTGATATTAATAAATGTACGTAGTAGGTGTGTATTAATCTGGAAACCTTTCTAAAAAAATTCAGTCAATTTAGATGACAGGGCTTTACTTGCTGTTAATTAGCTTAAAATTCACGTGACACCACTGAGCCTCGATTTAGTAAGATAAATGTCTTTCGGGCTGGCATAAATAGATAATATGTGTAATGTAACTTAGTAAGTAGGTATAAATAACAAAATACCCTAGAGTTAAAAGGTATGAAATTAGTACGGTTTCTTCAAACGTACATATCTTGTACAAACAATAGTAACTACAGGTAATCAAATAGGATTTAATAGAATACAATCGAATGCCCATACTACTGTTTGTAGTTGTATTTATTATCTAGACTAGTTCACTTATTTAGTGACTGAAGGGTGTCGGGTATCCCATCACATCAATATGGTCTGTCTTTAGTCAAAGTAGAAGAGATATTACTTGATTGAGACGATATTAATATTTGTCATCTTTAGGCGACGTTGGATTTTCTCGACATAAAAATGACCTTCGAAAGATGCCAAATAACCCTCGACGTTGGATTTTCTCGACATAAAAATGACCCTCGAAAGATGCCAAATAAATAGGGTCAATTTATGGTCGTTCGAATAATATAAAAAATGACGCGAATATCGACGACATACCTTTTCATATAATTGTAGTTAGAGATTACTATATAACTGGCTGAAAATTCATAGATTTATTTCAGTTCAACGAAGGTGAATTACAGAAGACATATTGTCGCTGTTTATTCAATTAGCTGTTTTTTCTCGTAGGTGAAAATAGATAAATTCTCGCAATGAAATTGAAAAAAATAGAACAAACAAAACAAAAGGAAAAATGCTGCCGCCAGATTTGTTGCAATATTGTTATTTTATCACGACTTCCTTAAAGGGTCTACTGAAAATAAGTATATGCGGCGTAAACATTTTAGTTTGGAGACAAAAAGCTCTAACGTTGAAAAGGCGTCAAATGGTTAGGTGCAAGCATTATTTACGAAAATAAGTCTTATATAGTTAAGCATAGTCCAAATCTATATAATAACATGCTTATATATGTTATGTCCATACTTCGTTATCACCTTTCAAACACATTAAAAAGGGCGATCACCAACAAATATGGTAATATGTAATTATTTTGATGTCAGTACTAAAAAAATCTTCCGACTTTATCCATTTTAAAATGAATTTTTCTAAAATCAAATTATCGCGTCCCGGCATCTTTAACGATGCAATGTTAAATACATACATTTTAAAAACTTACATACGTTTTATTAATTAAAAAAATATATGTTTCTGAAAATTATGTTTTACGGTAATAAGACATAAAATATTTATTGTTCGAATAATAATTAAATTGCTACAAATTTAAATAAAAAGATAAAAAAGAGACATAGCAGCTTCATTTATTTAAGATATATTTAGCTGTTTACACGAAAGGTCATATTTGTTCTTAGTAGAATTGACCATTACATACATTTATTGATTCAAAAAGAATATTATTATTACCAATAAATTATAGAGATTGATCTACAAAACAACGTGGGCTTTCCATGAGGCCCTGCTAGTAATATATATGTTCATATATCTTTTTGAATATTTGTTTAGTTTAATGATAATACTTTCGGACATTTTTTATCTAAAATTGTCAAACTTGCAGAGTTAGTCAAAGTATAAGGACAATTTAACTTTGAACATGATACAATACAGAAATTAAATTTAATCAAAATAGAAAAGTAATGCGCATTCATTGCCTCTCTACTCTCGCTCTCTCTTTTTCTCTCTCTATATCTTTAAATCTATACATTGCCCAGCTTATTTAGTTATATCGACTGCTTGCTGGATAGCCGACGTGTTTGCAATTAAGATGTTTATTGACTTCCGATTCCTAGACAATGCGTGGTGGAGAATTGGTACACGCCTCGGCTACTGAGTGAAACATGACTTACGTATCATCGGCCGTGATTGGCATGAAACATATATATTGGTTCACTTTGAAAATACTACTTATTTATAAATAATTATGTATTGTTCCTTCTTTCTGTCCGTCTCTCTCCTTTGCTCAAACATTAATATTTCTTCCGTTTTATATAGCATTCTTTCTTTTATTCTCTTTCAAGTTTGCTTCATTAAGTGTTCTTTCTTGTTTTCCTTTCTTCTATTCTCACACAGATTTCTCCCCATTCTTTATTTATTCACATCGTATTTATCCAATAACTTCCTCGCTAGCCTCGTTTTGAATTTACATTTTTTGTTTGTCTATTTTGATGCGGCATTGCATTTCACGTAGGCTCTGTCCGTTGGATGGTTGGTCTGTCCCTGGCCCTGTAACGCTTCACTCTGAAATATCATTTTAATCGTTTATCACGTAGAGTAAATGGACGCATCTTAATAAGATCAGTTGTTGTTTGTAAATGATGCGATACAATCTCTGAGTCAGAATAAAAAATCAAATTATTTCATATGAATTATGGTGTTGTTATTTTTCTAAAAAATTGCGAACGTTTGAATTCTCTAACTAACGATAAAATAAAGAGCACAGGTGGCGCCGAATAAAGTGACACATCACTTTGTTTGCAGTTATTAATAAGAATGATCTCGAGTTATTTGATATTTTATTTCATGAAAAGTAAATTGTCAAAATCTTCGTCTAAATGATTTTAGTACTATCACCGTTACAAGTATTATTATTACTATTACTACTGCTACTACTACTATTACTACTCGTATTACTATTGCTATGACTAGTACTGCTAATATTAATCAAATGATAATAATAATATGAACGGTTGCAGACAACTGAGAAGAATATGGAACCGAACGAAAGTTAATATAATACCACAAATTGTAGGAGAACAAGGTACAATTCCAAAAGAAGCTCAAAGAAATTGGAATCGATGGGAAGATGGAAGCCATACCACACACGGTCATAATAATAAAGTAGAAATATTAAGCAAACATCCTGAATGCGGAAACAACCCGCATAAACTAAAAACGCTTACCAACCAAACATAAGTTGAAAAAGAATAAAAACGAAACCACAAAAAATACAATAGGTGCCAAAGAGAGTATTTTGTGCGATGATTTTTGTGTTATCTACTAGAAGTTTACGGATATGCGAACGGGGGCAGGAATGCTTTTTATAGAGGTGCTGGGTTATTGCGGAGTCGTTAGATAAATGCATAGTTAATCTTCTGGATAGCGTCGTAACAGTCGACCCTATGTATACATTTTCATGATTGTCGGAGACACATTCTCCCAAAGGGCATTTAAACTTGTATGCAAGGCCGGTCCTATCAAGAACTCTAATCCTGGGTGAAGAATTATTTTTAACAACCAGATTGGTAGTTTTAGTTTTATTTTAATAGATAATTAGTTTTACTTTTTTGTTTGGGTCGGTGGGGAGTACGTTTTTATATATAATGTTCTTGAGAACCTGTTCGTCTATTTTATAGTCATGATCGCACAAAATACTAATACACTTAAACTCCACATACTCGAAGCCCTATACATAAAAACAGAAAAAACAGCTATCAACTATGCTATTAGTACTAATATACTCAAATGCCTATAAATATAAATTTACATAAAACACAGTCCTTTATTTTCCCGCCTAAATAGAATATATATTCACTCCTAGGTCTATGCCTGGTTAACATTGCTCCACTGACGATGGACCTGGAAGGGTCCGAAAGCGCTTTGGGAAGCTATGGCAATTTTATCAGCCAGTTTCCGTCTAAAACTAAGAACTTAATCAGAAAAACGGAAAAGATCTTAGAAAAAATAACCAGACACAAGATGACGGCTTTGAGCTAGAAACACGTGTCCATGGATTACGTCTATGTACGTATAAAATAATTAAAATTACTTATATTAACCAAAATACGACGTATAAAGTTAAGGGGCATTAATAATGCAATGTTCTGCTTCTGTATAACTTAGGAATGAAACAATTGATAAATCCGTATAACAAAAGCAACCCACTCTTATATTATCAATAAAAGCAATTACATTAAAAAAAAAAAATATATATATATATATATATATATATATATATATATATATATATATATATATATATATATATATATATATATATATATATATATATAATTATTTCCACAATCAGACAACGCCGCAGCCCACAACCTATGAAAGAAACAAACCGGAAGTCCTAGACTCGAGTTTCGCTCTCCTTTGGGCTCATCAGTAGAACACATCCGAACTCAGGATTCGAAACCCGAGTCACTTGCATGGTAAGCGAGTACTCTGCCACTGAGCTACCTCGCCACATACAAGAATGTCTATTAATTTACACAGATTAAGCATGTATGAGCTACCTCGCCACATACAAGAATGTCTATTAATTTACACAGATTAAGCATGTATGTGGCGAGGTAGCTCAGTGGCAGAGTACTCGCTTACCATGCAAGTGACTCGGGTTTCGAATCCTGAGTTCGGATGTGTTCTACTGATGAGCCCAAAGGAGGGCGAAACTCGAGTCTAGGACTTCCGGTTAGTTTCTTTCATAGGTTGTGGGCTGCGGCGTTGTCTGATTGTCGAAATAATTATATATATCATCTCACATTCAATAAATCTAATATATATATATATATATATATATATATACATAGAAACACACAAACATATATATATATATATATATATGTTTATATATATATATATATATGTGTGTATATGTATACATATATAAATAGATATATACATACATATATATATGCATAGAAACACACAAACATATATATATATATATATATATATATATATACATAATATATATGTATATATATATATATATATATATATATATATATAAATACGGGTAACACACTAAATGATCATGACGGTTCTATGCGGATTGAAAGACGAAGGAGAGAAAGAACAAACCAGAGAGTAATTGGACATTCGAAGAGGATTTGTGTCGATCAACTTCTATAGAAGATCAACGGTCGGTGCTAGCAAGAACACAATGTCAAACGGCTGCTACGATCACGCAGTATGATTAACAACAATTACCGAAAAAAGTGGAGAGTGTTGGCACTCTTGGGAAACGTGTTGTCACTCAACCATTTGAGAACTCCATTGGTTATTGTCAATAAGCAACGACTGGCAGTGGCTTGTGTGAGAACTCATAGTGAGTAAACTAATAAGAAATATTATTCGGAATGTGAAGATGTCCACGGCTTAAGATAGATAATGGGAAACTTAAAACCGAAAAAAGAAGAATTCTGCATTAAGAGCAAAATATCAATTCCCTTAGTCTAAAATGATTATTTTCTTACTGGTTTTAGAACATAGCAGTTACTATGCTTTTATCTTAAACCGATGGCCAGATGTCTATATGTGTCTACTGGATCTGTACGTGCGTATTCGTGTACGGCCGGACAGACTAGCGGCTGCTGCTGCTGCATGCATGGCGTGATGCTGTTTCCTTTACGTACGTACAAAGATGGACGATCATTTAAAATTCATACATAGATAATAGCGATTAATTACATTACTCTGAATATTCTCTGTTCAGGGTTAGATATTATTCCGAATCGGTTAACACGAACTGAACTGTTGCTTCAGCTTAATGTCTTTGTTTTTTAATCGCTAAGCCGTTGCCATATTCACTTGTCACCGCTATTCTATTTTCGGATGAGCAGTACCAGCGAAAACGTTTTGACCCGTGATTACTCCATGTTTCAGCGAGGAATGCGGCCATGCAACACGACAGTCTGGAATGTCAAACAAAACCGTTTTTGTCAAATTAATCAATTACGCGACCATTTTTTTTTCAGAAAGGCCAACACCAATAACGATTGCATCTCGTTTCAATGGCGTTGGCAAACCGGCCTTGTCATGAGAATTACTACGACTCCTACTACTGTTTCTATTAGTACTACTACTAACACTACTACTTCTACTACTACAACTGATTATGAACAGTGTTGAGAATAGAAATAATCGCATAAAATTAAAAAGATTGACAAGTCACACAAATACAAAATCGTTGAAATGGAAATTAGGATAATGGGACAACTTCAAATAACGATCAACACTCCAGTGATTAATTACTGCTTCATAAATAATCAATAATCGATGCTATTTTAAACTAAACTGTGACTGACATACGGACCAAATCTTAAAAGTATCCGCACACACACATAAAAATGCTCTACTATTTCAATACTTTTGCGTGACATATCTATCGACCTATATACTTTTTGTTAAATTTATTCAAATAATATTTAGCTGGCGATGTCGATTATTTTTACGCTAGAAGAACATTACTTTATTAATAAATGGTATTTACCTTGACAGGCACTTATTATTTAAAAAGGAATATTATACAGATTAATATAGAAGACAACGTGGAATTTCTTTAAAATAATATTGCTAGGGTCGCGATCGTGGCGGACATCGATAAACACCAAATACGACGTTTTAGTTAATTTTAGAAATAATAAAATAACATATAGTATAAAAATTGTGATATAGGATTCATGATAGAGAGCTGGAGTTTCAAAATGCAGTAGGTCTCATTATCTTTAGTGATGTATATGATTCGAGGACGTTGATACGATTAGACTAGAGGAAGGGGGGAGGACCAATATAAAGTAACATTATCTTTGGTTTTATTTGAGCAACCGCAGAAGTGTGTGTCCCTTTGAGATGAATTAAGTTGCTCGTACAAGATGGCACTGATGCCGGAATGTTCACGGATTGTCGCCATAATAATTTTTTGTTTGACATTTATCTCCGGCGATATCTCAATTGGTTAGTGCCTGGGTGGTTTATTACTAATAAGAAATACCCGGCCAGGAAGGAAGATATGGAAGGGGAGACCTGGTCTGTGGGTATGGGTAAGGAGACAGTTGGAGTTGAACTCTCGAAGTAACACTTGTCTTTCAGTGGTCCTCGGAAGCAGAGGGTATGTTATGTCATGTTTTATTTCACCGGGATAGAGAGATCTCATTTGCAACTCTGCCATTCAAGTTGTGAAAACGAGTGTATGTATAACTAACAAATAAATATGTAACCTGTTAATAGACATTACTCATGGTGTATACTTGGCTTGAGAATTCTTTGTTGCAGCACTGAGACGGGATCGAACAACATATTTGAACCGGCACAACGTGTGGGACGATTACAGCCAGTGCAGTGAACACACGCATACATAGGTGTACAATTAGGATCATCATGCTTAACAACAAAACGAGAATAGTACTTGATACTCTAAACTTCATTTGTGTTGTACCTGTTTCTCTGCCTATCTATCTTTCTGGGAATGCAATTGAAAACAATGTCTGATACAGAATAAAATACCACTTTTCCAGAGGTAAGTTTCCCGAGGAATGCAATGGTGATATACTTCGAATATAGGTACTCGACAATCAGTCCGATAGTTTCTATGTTGCTGTCGGGTTGAAAGGTGATTTTGTTCAGTCTCAGGAAGAAGTGACGAGTGTATTGCTAATTGCCTGAGACGCTTCTACCGGGAAATCCTGACGGAATTGCTCAGAAGTTTTTTTTAGACCAAAGCGCCCTAATCGTAACGCAAACCTTACTTTGCGTTTAACCTCTTTTAGAGTAGGTAAATAAAATACATATTGTATTATGTGCTATAGCACGACACCATGAAGAAATGTGTTACATGTCTATTTAATTACGTAATGGGCTACACAATGGGAGAGACTGTGTGTAGCTTTGATGAGTTGTTATTTCTTTCGCTATATTCGCATTGTTGTTTTCATTGTAGTTCCTGGTTAGTCGATTTTGCTATGAAAAACACAAGACACAAAAGAAAACACGTACATTTCTGGGTTTGAAATTTTAACATTTTTATTGATGATGAAGAAACACAAACAATTTATGGTTCTTAACGTTTATTTTGTTTACTAATGAACTAGAACAACTGTAACTAAGTTTGATCGTAAGCTTGCCGTTTTTTAGAAGTCGGACTGCTACTCGAATCTTGGTTTATGCTTGTATGTAGACAGGAATCCGTGTTTGTGCGCGCGTATGCGCTATTACTAAAAAACTACGGTAGTCGTTGACCTAGAAGCGTACATTCATTTGTCTGAAGCTCGGCTTTCTGAGTTCTCACGGTTCACTGTGTGTTTTACTCTTTTCTCTGTCTGTATTTCTTTATGGCGATCCTTCTTGCTAAGGTAACAATTAATGTCAGCAGAAATATCTCCAAATCCTTCATTTTTACCAAATTATATTTCTAACCAGAATCCGGAGAATGTATGTGTTGTTACGATTTCTGAGTGTTATTTATTTACAAAATCCATCTAAACTATTTTGATTATTGTTCATTGACTGACATTATCAAAATGAATAACACAATTGAGTTTGACAGTTTCTTTAATAAAAAAACATTGACTTTCCATGTTATAGTTCCAAGGTGTTTTTTTTTGTCAGCCAAGCATATGACTAAATTATGTTTTTGGTATATCACAAAGTCACTGTTTTTCAAGGCCCAAAGTCTACTCTATTATAAGTGGTAATGTGTTTGTCAGTGAGACCGTGTGGCAATCACGTTAAAGATTCGAAACGATGCTAAAATCTCAGTAAGAATGTTATTATTAAAGAAAACTGATTGATAACAATGGATTAGCATTTGACATAAACAACTCCGTGTCGTAGTCGGGCGGGAGGCAGCTCTGTGGTATAAGTGTACAACATAATAGTTATTGAGAAAAAAATCCCCGCCAATAGGAAATCGTTTTAGCTTCTGGTACGCTGGAGAAGAAAGGAATTATCTTCAGTGGTTGTAGCTAGACGAAATTCTTCCATTGCAATGTATTAGGGTATTTTACACTGCTGTCATGGCTCTGTGTTTATGTATATCCATAAAAGACAATTTATTTTTGTTTATTTTAATTCTAAACTCTAATAGCAACAAATAAGATGAGAATGCAAGTGACAGATACATAAGAACGGAGGGAGTCCTCATTGGTTTGCTGCGAATACAGCAGTTTTTAATTCCCCTTTCGATTAAAAAGGGACAACATTTAAATAAAACATAAATCTAACAATGGTGAATTCATGGTTTATCTAATAATTTAAGGATATTTTTTGACATTTTGTTTTGCAGATATTTTAGGTTTATTATTTGGATTATCTTAAAGGTTGTTGTCAACATGTTTCGGCCAATACAAACGCGGACCTGCTTCAATTGAGTCTGAACGAAATCCGAAATATGTATGTTGAGCTCAGGAATCTGTACGGAATTTATAAAATCTGTAAACGTAGGAGTTTCACATGTTGGCCCGTCATAATTCAGGAACGGGACATTTTGTATTCAGCACCGTCCTCTTCCGGAAGACATGCGCACAGGTTAACTGTCGTGCCTCTACACCGCCTGTTTGCCTAGAGGCGATCTTTTCGAATCAGTCAACATGGAAGTCGGACGTTTGTTCCGCTTGTGATAGACATTTGGCAAAAATAAAGGTAAGCAACGCATATTTCTCTAAACATATTTGAATGTTTACTCTTTTATGATGTGCTTTGTTTTGTCTTACAACATGTTTGTAAAACTTGTTTATTTTCATGTATTTCCAGATTCACGGTGAAAAAATATTATAGTTCAGCGTTGGCTCTTTGCTCCAGTTTGCTTGCTGTTAAAAAATCCATGGGGCGTTTTTACTCTCATTCTCTGAACCATGACCGTGTAGAACTCTTCAGTAATTCTATTCGCAGTATCGCCCGTGCTGAGGATTGAACCTTTAACAACCAAAAGACTGTTACTAAACACTGGATACAATTAAGCATATGTAGCTGTTGCGCCACGGGTCATTTCGAAACACAGATGTTTGAAACGTGGCTAAATCACAACAAAAGTAATCGTTTTCAAAGCAAATTATCCTAAACAACTATTTAAAAGATAGATGTGTTGCTCTTTATGTCGGTAAATAACTGCAGCTAAGTTAATGTTCACCCCTTGATACGTATTATATTAATTACTAAGTACTGCAACTTTTAAATCTAATATGACATCATGCTTAACGATACATATATATATATATATATATATATAACTAAAGAAAACTAAAGATAAGAAAAAATAACTAGGTATATATATATACATATACACACACATATATATATATAAAACAAGGTATATATATATATATATACATCCATACACACACACTTACACCCACACACATATATATTCAAGGCACATTATTATTATTTTTCATAATTTTAACATACCAGGAATGCATGTATATAAAGGTATATATATATATATATATATATATGTATATATATATATATATATGTATATATATATATATATATACATATATATATATATATATATATATATATCGCTGTAGAGGAAACACTCCAAAACTTGTTAAACGATCATTATGAGCGTGTGCAGTCCGCTTCTGGGCGTACGTGTGTGTAATATGGGATATATTTACTTAGTTTTTGCAAAGCATAATAAGTGTGAGATTTTTTCATTAAAATGTGGATACATTGGTGTTGTGAAATTATTACAATAGATATTCGACATTTATTAATAAATATTGGCCAAATTTCGGTGTTCTGTGAGTATTTCCAAGAGTTTTAGGAGGAATAATATGGGCACAACGTCCTATTTAAAAATATTAAGATTTTCATGATATGTGATGCATATTCATTAGAAACCAATAAACAAGAATTCCCTTATTTCAATGTTTATGCTCCCTTTACTTAAGCCTTACATTTTAGACATGTTTTAAATAAAACTATGTAATGGATTATGATTAAAAATTTAATAACGACTCCAGACATGAAATTTTTTATCATTATATTTTCATTTTAATCTTCAGTGGAGGATATAAACATGGTGCCAAACATACTCGTCCTAAACCGAGTATTGTTCTAGTATATAAATATCTCGCCCCTATCACTCTCTCTTTCTCTCTATATATATACATATATATATACATATATATATATATATGTAGTAAGCAATGAAAATATATATGGCAATCAAGCTACACAGAGGCTCCCGCGTTTCAGGTAGTTAGCCTGAAGATTCCCCCGGGGATGAAACGCGGGAGCCTCTGTGTAGCTTGATTGCAATATATATTTTCATTGCTTACAACCTAGCTCTACTTACGTATCGAGCACTGTTGAAGTAAATACTGAAAACAGCTACATAAAAAATGATATCTCTTTATAATATTTTATGTGGATACATGAAGTACTAATTATATATATATATATATATATATATATATATATATATATATATATATATATGTATCGGGGCAGATATTTTTGTATGGATCCTTTCCATATGGATCCTTCCTATGAGAAGCTTTACACATAAAAACAAAAAAAACGGTTATTAACTGGATTAATTTTAACACTGGTACTAATATACTTAAATGTTTATAATACTAAATAGGTATAGTTTCGTATCTAAATTTTCCCGCCTAAATTAACTATAAACTCAGCCCAGGTCTTTACCTGATTGACATTATCACCACTGAAGATGACCCAGATGGGTCAGAAAGTACTTTGGACCTAAAAGAAAATGACGGCAGATTCATCAGCCAATTCTCATCCGAGATTAGGACTTTAATCCGGAAAATGGAATGGATCCATACAAAAATATCCACACACGAGTCGTCGGTTATTTTTAATAATATATATATATATATATATATATATATATATATATATATATATATATATATATATATGTATGTGTGTGAGTGTATATACATATATAATGTAAAGATGAATAGAAAGTGTGGTTATTTGAAAATAATATCCTTAAAATAACCGTAAACGTTTCATATTTATCATCATGTGTTTAGAACATATAATTTTGATTTTTCTCATGAAAATTGACAAAACAATAACGGTAAAAGATAGAATAAAAACGAAAGGTATATGCCTTTTTTATTTGTTCTCTCCTCTATTATCTGTGATTTTCATTTTATATTTCCCAAAATATTTGAAAATAACATGAAATAACGATTCGAAATCATATTCAATGCTCACACTTCCGTTTTCATTTCTTTTCTATTTCTTTCGACGTAATATTTCTCTTTTATTTGATTTTTAATGCTCCCCGCAAACAATATTCCCTATTTGATTTTCCATATCGGACCAAGTTACATGATATAACGAAAATTGATATGGAACGTATACAAGCTTTTCTACATACACATATTTACCAGACATCTATGACATATTTACTCCTTTTCTACAAATATATTTTTCTCAAAACATTAGCGCTTTGTAAGGAATTTATAACAAAATAAAAAGAAACAAATCAACATGCTGTAATTTGGGCTTACTCGCAAAAACCGTTTATATCTCAAATTGAAACTATAAACAACAATCATCGTACTTTCACGTTGTGTATGTGTGATTGGTTGTCGTTCACGTGTAAAAGCACGTGTTTTAGGATTCCATTAAATTTAAAATGTTTTAGTTATAAATAAAAAATAAAATAAACCAATGTCAACGCATTTGTCAATTTATCCTTTAGCTATGGCGCGTAAATGAGCAATAACAGGCCTGTCTGTAATTAATGTATTGAGGTTAAAACTAACACTTTCAACCTGTGAATAATTGGGCTATTCGAATATTACACTTATCACTAAAATGTATACATACATATATATAATATATATATATACATATATATATATATATATATATATATATATATATATATATATATATATGTTGTGGCCGTGCAGGCCAGTAACAATCATGCGAAACACAGTGGTATAATTAACAAAAGTGTATTAACAAAACTATGTTACGGAAATTACGCGTTGAATTCTGGGGCAATGAAGCTGCCACGACGCTTAGTCGAAAGTGTACTTATGTTGTGTAGGTAACTCAATTTATCCTCTTAAATGGGTAGATCAGCTAAGACAATAACCTTCCTCCGTAATGGATCAATACTTTTTTCTTGTAGGGTTGACTTCCATTTAGTCGGTATTTTGTCTTTTCCTTTTAGATGTTCGCTTTTGTAATACTACTTGCAGGACTGGAAATTCCTACTTGTCAAACGCGACGTTCATTATTTTTTCTACTGTAGTATTATCCTTTTCAGTATTGGAATAGTTTATGTCGTTTGCTTCAAATGTCTCTTGTAAGTGAGTTTGTAGCCCTTTGACTATGTAGAGCATATTCGTAATTCTATGATCTACAATTCCGTTTTCTAAAAATGATTTCTTCTTCTTAACGACTCGGGAAAAATGTTCTCCGATTTTAGAACGTCCTTTTTTAAATTTATTTTTTGTTCATACTTCTTAAGAGTCTGTCAAAAATGGTATTGATCTTTTTTGAAGACAAAGCTTCCGTCGGTGATATGAAAGATGTAACATTTTAATATAGTGCCATTTTATAGACTTGTAAGAACATCCTGTATAGTTTGCTTCGTAAAGGTGCCCCTCGTTTCATAGCGATTTTTTGTAATAAAAAGTATCGACAAATCGCTCAGCTTGCCCGTTGCTTCTCGCTTAATACGGTGTGATTGTGAGGTGTTAAACTAAAATCAACCGAGAAGAGATTGTGAATTTACTAGATGTGAATTAAGTACTGTTATCTGATACTACACGATCCACAACTGCAAAACGTGCGAACAATTCATGCAAAAACCCAATTATTGTTTTTGTCGTTGGTTTTCACACTAAAGTATCTCTGGCTATTTAGTGTAACAATCCACTAAAACCAGATAATAGAACCCGTGCAATGGCCAAATAAAGTATATGTAGATTTTTGACTACGGTCAGTCCGTTATAAGCAAGGGTTTGAATTTCATGAGAGGCGATTTTGCTGCTAACGCACACTCTTTACATGATTTAACTGTATACTCAATATCTCGATCTATGTCCGTCCAGGAGACTTAACTTCGCATACCACTCTTCATCCGTTATATACCTCAATACCCAACAGAAAACTCTCTTAGATTACCTTTTTGTAATGTCGCCGGAATGACCACCTGATCACTTTGCATTACTACATTGTCGCAGATGAAATATGCTGACGGAATATTTTGGCTCTGTTCTATCATGAGCTCTTTAATACTTTTTATAAAAGCATCGTTCATCGCCTTTGCCTTTAACTCTCAAAGTGTCACTGGAAGGTATCTTACGATTGTAAACAACGTGTTTTTCACCTTCACTTCTCTTCGTAGAGAGGTAATTATCGTGTCCTCAAAAGGTTAAATAGATATCGGTATGTCGGTATCCATCTCGACTGTCCGACCTCATAACTGATCTTTGAAGAATGGAGATACTCCAAGATGGTTCCCAATCTCTGTAATATATTCGTCATATGTGTAAGTTGCTTCTGCTTTGATCCATAAATTGTTTGTAAAGGGTTACAATCTCTGTGTAATGAAACTCTTTTTCCGCGCACGAAACGGTGAAACTTTGTTACCGTAAAAATGACGCCTGGCGCTTCTTTTCCGTTTGCTAGCAGCTTTTGCTCGCTGGTAAAGCGTACGAAGCGCATGCGCTATCGGCTTCTGCAAACTATCGTTCATTCAATGTAAATCACATGCTTTTATGCCGTATAAACACACATCGGAAGTTACGATGATTTCGCCTTCTTGATCATAATGGGTTAAAAATAAACATGACGTTTAAATATTTTGATTTAGCAAATGCTTCCTGACATTCTGCCGTCGAAATCCAGTCGGTCCCCTACATTAATAGTTCGTTTACAAATACTCGTAGGTTGTACATACTTGTGTTTAATACGTTACAGTAATTCGCTAACGCAAGGAAACTCTGCTAGCCGATGTATTTTCTGACGCTGACATATTCTTGATTGCATCTATTGTCTCTGACTCAGGTATTCTCCCATTCTTGTCGATTATCTGTCCCGGATATTCCATCTGTTCCATGAAGTATCTCTGTTGTATCCCTATCTGATTGCCTAGTTATCCATATCGATTATCTTTGCTTAAACAACGATTGACATAAATAAACATTATTCGAATTTCCCTGTGTCCAACCAAGGATATTCCCGAGACAAAATCTTTATTTATTCACCGAATTATAATAAGCTATTCTCATCATTGTCCGTTGACCGACGTCATGAGACCATCTTAGCAAAATTTTGCGTTCTCAAAATACCAACACTAAGTGTGCTTCAATAGTATTTTAATAAAATAATTCGCGTTTTGAATTCCGTAGCTTCCTATCCTTCGTCAGATAATTAATGACTAAAGTATACTTTTTCCTTATCATTGCAATGAAATATTATCTTCTAAAAATCTCGTTATCCTATGGAACTTTGTATACTCCGTAAGAAGTGTAACATTTCAGACTTTAAAACTTACAGACAAATTTGGGAATCCGAAGTTTACTCTTATTTTATTTTTATGTGAACATATTTTTGTGTTAGCTTTATGCTTCTTGTATTCATTGATAAATATATATCCACGCCTGTTTATGGTTGATGATATTTAATCATTGTACACTCCCACGTATTGCATCGTAGATTTGATGATTATCCTTTCTGTTGGTTCTTCCGATAAATATGGACATTTAATTTGATTTAATTTTAATTCATGTTCCGTCTTAAACATATAGACCTTATTGAATTAACAATTAAATGAATTTGCCGGAAACGGAATAATTACACACATTTAAAACATAGCTTTCTTTAAAGGCTTTATAATTTGTATATTTATTTCGAATATTAAATAAATAACATAAGTATTACACTCCTGCACTCGTTAGTCAGAGATAAAAAACAGCAGTTTACCATTGAGTTTGAGTGACTACAAGTCTTACGTATTTTTTGGAATGTATCACTGTCATTCTAACTGATTCGTTATTTACGAACAAATCAGTACCAGTGTTGTTTCACTGATATGACTGAGTCTTTTCTGTTAGAATGAAAGTGAAAATAAGTTCCGCAATATTTCAGCTCTCATCGTTCACTTAGAGTCGAGATATGGAATGTGGTATTCCTTCTTTGTAATTTTATTCAGTCCCAGACAATCTGAACATGTTTATATTGTACAAAATCAAGTAGACACATGGCCAAATGGATACGACTCTTACTTAAGAGATACTTCTTCTAGGAGAGTAGAAACTGTATCTTTGGTTTACTGCCGAGAATTTCGAAACTCTCGTTACCCTTATTTTGTACGTTTGTCTTAACATTTAATGAGCGATGTTTCTAACTAAAGATGAATAGTTGCTGTTTTCCAGGTCGGAATCTATTAGTCTAAAATCCATCGTATGCTGGAGTTTTTCTTTGAAGTGGTACTACATTTAGCTCCTTGCATAAAGTGGCTGGACCGATTAAAAAAATGTTTCAATTCGAATTATTTTTCATGAGTGTACTTACTATTAAGGGAATAAAAATAACACATACTAGATATCTAAAAGGTATGGGATTAAATGAAAGCAATGCTCTTTCGCATATTTCATAAGAAATCTGTTCGAAATTTTCAGAAAAGTTTTGACTATCAGACATGGAGAGTACAACAGCCAAAATAAAGTTAGATAACATGCATTTTTCTCAAAACTCGATTCCCTTAAATAAGAAGTCAGAATCACATAATATCAATGCTGGAGTTTCATCACGAATCAATACTGGACCCAACCCCATTCTTGATATACATGAATAATCTTACTACTATAATCCTTGCCATTTACACAGATGATCCAACCATCTATGGTAGTACTTCCAAGAGTATTTATTAGCAAAACTTTCTGATTTTCACTGTTCCGATTGTGACCTGGTAAACGTGGTGCAATGGGAAAATTGCTTATTTTTTGTAAAAACCTCTAAAACCAGCTACGCTCCACTATAGCTCGGATTCTCGCTTTTCACAAGCTGAAATAAACGGCTATGTTGTTAAAGTAGTCCTATCAACCGCTCTAGAAATCACCCCACTGACGCAATAACCAGACAAGAGTCAGATAGTCCAAAGATAAAGTAATTTTGTGACATCTAGGGAGATAACGCTCAGAGCACTCTCTCATCTCTTCACAGAGTACGGATACAAATTCGAAATCTGGCGGGGGATGATGTTTTCTGTTCCGTTCAGAACATTTCTCATTTCAGCGAGGTTTCTAGTTTTTTTAGCTCTATCGTTAATGTCATGGTAGGTACTCGGGCCAGCTTTAATCTCTGGTTCATCCCAGTAACAAATTCACAAAAAAGACTCGTCTAGTCTCAACCACTGCAAAAAAATTTCGATTCTCTTTTTGTGTATTTTAACTAAATTGACCTCTCATTAACAACATGTCTTTCCATCTGTTCAAAACACTAGCGTGTAACTGCTTCTCAGCCATGGTAACTTTTAAGTCCAATATCAATTAGTTCTTGTCGATACAGTCACCTAAATAATCAAACTTGGACCATTAAACCTAACCCTAACCATAACCCTCATCCTTCCTTTCCAATCATCTCAAAGGGTTTATGCATCGATAACTTAAAATCTCTTTATGTTTGAGAAGCTTTGGCGCCTTGATAAGCGGTGACCCATTAGCACAAATATATAATGTATTGCGACAGAACTTTATAGTAATAGAAACGTTTGTGTTGATGCATTGTTTGTTTTCTTTGGTTTAGTATCCCACAAGAGTCCCCCAGTGTTGTGAAGGAAGGAAAGAATGAAGAACCCGGTATGCATCCACTAACAACTCTGCAAATCCACATTACGATATTTATTCATACGTTTTTTTTTCTTTTCTATAATTTCCATGTTCCATGTTATAAATACAAGAAAAAGACAGAAGAGAGAAAGTTGTATTAGCTATTTACGGATGCCCTGCCAGAACGTAGAGTTCACAATATTATAAATAAAAAACACTAAAAAAGATAAATAATAACGATGGATTCTTCAGAATATTTGACCCGAGATGAAGTGTGTCTGAGCTTAATATAGGGGTTTACTTTCAATTTCATTTCGAACAGAAGACATACACATAAACTGAAGGAAAAGACAGATGTATCGTCAAATATATAGCCTATCTTCTGGACGATTATGCATCTAATAATATTTATATAATTGTAGAAATCAATACGTATGAAGTCCAACTTTAAATACAAACATTCGCTAATTTTTATTTTCATTTCTTGGTTTATAATTCGAACGAGAACGAGGCTCATTTTAAACAAATGCCTAACAATTTATTAAAAAGAAAATAGGATCTCTCTACCGCGCTAAAAATGTATCACCCCTTACAGTATCTATTATTTATACAAATCCATCATCCGCACATGCATAGTATGATGTTGTCACATCTGGCCTGGTGCACGAGATACCAGTCTCTCCCTTTTAGACAAGATCCAAAAATCAGTATCTAATCTAATAAGTCCCTCACTATACATCAAACTCGAGCCACTATCCTATCGTCGCAATGTTGTATCGTTGTGCTTGTTTTACAAGTACCTCAATGAAATGTGATCCGATAAACTTGATGCTCTGGAATTTCTCGACATGAATACACTCGACAAACCCGACTATCAGCTTAATTCCATTTATTAACTGCGAGGGTCCCCAGATGCCGGGGAGCCTTCTACTCTAATAGTTTATTTCCCATCCTTGCCGCAATTTGGAACTCCCTCCCTGCCTCCTATTTCCCATACGGTACCGACTTCTAGAAATGTAAAACTAATGTGAACAAGCATCACGCAACACACCCCCAAATTTAGGATGACCCCCAAAACTTTAACTCTTATTTGCAGTAGCCCCTCACGTCTACAGTAGAAACTTGCCTTGTTTGGGGTGAATCAAGTCGAATAAAAAATATGACTAACATTAGCAGCGTTGTTTATAAATGATTATCATTGTCTCCAGTATTGCTCTTTATCAAATAATTCGGATTTCTACGAAGAAGAAGAAATGTTCTAATTTGTATTATTATCACATTTCAACTTTAACTCTAAATTTAAAATAGAACCTGTTTAATACGTTTCAGTAATGTACATTTTAGTTCAATTATGCTGTATTATACGTAAGACTATTGCGCATATAGAGGAAAATGATAGAATAAAATGGCAAAATGGATGAAAGTAAAAACAGACAGAAAAACTAAATGTAATATGATCATTGTTTAAGAGTTCAAAAATAGTATGTACGTACTGTTTTAGATACATTTATTTAAAATAGCATCCTCAGAAAGAGAGATAAACTGAGTGCCTGTTAAAACTTCTCACACCTATTAGTATCATATATATTTACAAACCCATCACCCACCTATGCATGGATTATTGTTGTCACATCTGGATCGATGCACCAACCACTAGTATCCCCCTCTTAGACAGGGTCCAACAATTAATCTCTAATATAATAGGCCCCAAACTGTCTACCAAGCTAAAACTCCTGTTCCATTACCGCAATGTTACATCCCTGTGTTTGTCTTACAAGTACTTCAAGGAAAGGTGATCCGACGAATTTGCTGCTCTGGTGCCCATGTCGACGTAAATACAGCCGAACAACCTGACAATCAGCTGAATCCAACACACCACAGAAACGTATTAAAATTAGATGGCAATAGTATGTCTTTTTACTTCTATACATGAATAAGCAATACTTATGCTTATTTATGATAATAATAATCATCATAATGATAATCATAATAATATTAATAATACTAGTCATAATGATAATAATAATAATATATAATAGTAATCATAATAATAATTAGAAAGAAAGTGATATAGTTTAGTTATGCAAGAAGAATGTATTATTTCCTTTTTGTTTCATTTTACTTTAGTCGAAGTTCTCATAACAAGAGGGCCCTTCCTGGGACTAACGATCTCTATATGAGATGCATAGATATCTGAATATGTCGAGTAAAGTTATCTTATACCTGTCAAACGTTGAGTTAGTGAAGCAGTTAATATTAATATTAATTTTCGTCGCCCTAATTGATCAGTTAACTATTGTATAGTATCTCTTTTTTGTGGTCTATTGGTCTTACCGGATTCCAGGATAAGAATTAATCTTGTCTGGTGGCGTATCAAACTAAGTGCTTATTTGAGGCAACATCACTATTCCTCGCATGAGCCAGTGTATAGCCGTGTCAATGGAACTTTATTTGGGCTACGAATACTGTTGTTTTGAGTATTTTGTCATGGTTTACTTGTAGGGGAATTATCCTCATGTCAGGTTGTCCTGACAGACTCTTGTACAAAAAGACCGAATACACTTGAGGATGTAGTCTAGTAGGTAATTCAAACTCTCTTATACATATTCATTTTACAATTAAATAAAAGTAGAATAAATTGTTGTAGTTGTTGTGACCCAAACGACAGACGGGTGCGTTTGGTACAGTATACATTTTGAGCGTCATATCTGAACATAATGCCAAAAAACTCCCATTGTCTAAAACGTTCTTAATCTAAGTAACTTTATTCAACTGACCTGCCAGTTCCAGACGAAGCTATTCAAGGTCACATCAAGAATGAATAAAGAAAAAAAAGAAAACAACACGAAAGGGGGTAGGGTTGCTGCAAGGCAAATTCTAAGCGAACACGTTCGACAAAAGCGACGGGGGAAAAGTCTGCGCATATTAAATGGTATTAACTTCCTTATCAAATGGCCGTGCCTAGTTTCTCGTATCACGCGATGTTTGTCGAGGAATTCGTCCTGACATTCTCTGAAGTAGCGTGAACAAGTAAACCTCGACGAGTATTGGTTTCTTTTAACTAATCTTCTCGCATTTTGATAAAATTGCAATAGATTATTTTTCGGATGTCAGCTGGAAAATATAAGGAAAAAAGCTCTGTTAAACATGGAAAGTTTTCTTATCTTTCAAACGGCCATGTTTTCTATTTAGTTCAATTCATTGGTTAAACATATTTTGAAGAGGTTAACTTCCGTTCTATCATTGATTAAATTATGATAACCATTATATATATATATATATATATATATATATATATATATATATATATATATATATATATATATGTGTGTATTCAATTTTCATATATTTTTGTTTTTGCCGAGGATTAGGCATCCTACCGGATTTCAGACAGTCACCCGTTATTTCAGATGTGCATGTCTGTATGAATAAAAAAAATTATATATAAAAGCTCTATTTGATATTGAGCACTCTTTCTAAACCCGGTTGAAATTCTTTGGATTGTTATCTTATTGATCTTTACTTTACCTGGAAATATATATATATATATATATATATATATATATATATATTGTAAGTCAGTGGTATATGAGAAATTAACAAGAATGTCCAACTACTTGGGGAAGCGCATATCTGTTTTTATTTAATGAACACTACAGATTATATTTAGCATCCGTCAGTAACTTCGGTGTTATGAAAATTCGACTCGCAGTACAAAATATACCAAATGTGATCGGTCTATCAGTCGATGTATATATAGGCTAATGAACCTGTCACACACATATAAGTAAGTTAACAGCAAGCCATTATTTATAGCGTAATACGATATTATAGGGCACGCTTATTGAGTTATGTTTACGACTTGCTAGATGGTCGCCGAATTTGCTATTTAGACGTGAATTCACTCACTCATTTCCAGATAATGCGGGGTGGGCATATTGGTAGCCGCTTTGCCTACTAAATCAAATATAACTTTCGTATTGCGATTTGAACAGTGTAACCGGCAGGGATTGTATCCTCCACACTGATGAGTGCAGGTTTAGCAAGAAACACGTGTGTATATGTTTTTTTGAAAATGCTATTTATAAATAATTATTTAAAGCATTTGATATATTTTGCACTTTAAGTAAGTCAACAACAACGATCTGTTATTGATATTGTAATGCTATATTCTAGGTCACGCTGATTGAGTTCTGTTTACGGCTTGCTTGATGGTCTCTGACGAGCAGCGTTTGACAACAAAAACTGTATTTTTGTTTACATGCTAGGAAACGATTGTAAGACGATAAAAACATAAGAACTCTCAAAAAAATAAAAATAAGTAAATAATTATTATAGACTGACGTTTGATATTGGTCATTGGAATTCAACCAATCAATATACTGTCTCTGAATGCAAAAACAAAGCTTCATTGGGCTTGGAATTTGAAACAATGTTGATGCTATAAGTGATATATACCATAAACACATATATTTTTAATACAAATTCATATATATATACATATATATATATATATATATATATATATATATATATATATATATATATATATATATATATTATGAATTAGGAAAGTTCATTTTATAAAGCATATTTTGAAAGTTAATATAAATATATTAGTATTATCTGTGACTGTTTTTACCCGGAGAGAGAGTAAGAGAGAGTGAGAGAGAAAGAGAGCGTGATCTAAACTAATAGAACATATATAAAATCAAGCCAGGATTTCAAATAATATAACCTGATATACGATAGAATTAGGACTTTTTAAAAGAAAGGTAACATGGTGTATTAATTGCTATGTGATGCGATTTACGTACTGCACTTGTACACCATCAACATAAATAACCCCGATCCACCGAAGCCACCAGCACACTTCCACCAATTCACTGTAGATGACCTTTGCTACTGAACGATTTTCTACTTTAATAGCTTTTTTTGCCACGGACAACTAATATTTACAAATCTCTCTCTATTGCATATTTCCCTAATCGAACCGTCATACAGAAATTTAAACTCTTCACGAATGTTTCCCTTTATAAATAGGGGCGTTATCACGGTAACACCTTACGCTTTAGTAGCATTATGTTTTGTTTGCGGTGACCAAAAGAAAAACATATATCAGATCTACGGTATTGTTAATGTTGTCAGCATTCTTTCATATGACCTTTTTCCATTCATGAAAAAGAATTTTTCATTCATAAATTCCTTTCGTTTTCTCATATATATTTCTTACGTTATTTAAACACTTTTGAAACTTCTAAATATGGTAATCTGGGGAACTAAGGCCCGGGGAATATGCAGTACCATGTTTAATTTCCCAGACATATTCTTTTTGCGAGATCTATAAGTTATACCACTAATATGATAAATGATTATGCTAGACATGCCACAGAACAAACACAGCAAATCTGTATAAAAATATGTCTGGGAAATGTATTTGTCATGTAATTCATAAACTCTCATTTACTGATTCGATTTTTAAAATCTTACAGGAATGTATGCAGTTGTTTCCGAGTTGAATACATTATATATATATATATATATATATATATATATATATATATATATATATATATATATATATATATATATATATATATATTTGAATATAAATACGTTACATACGGAAATGGTTTACCATCCTGATGAGATCGCAGCTTATTAAACATTTTCAATGGATGGGTAATCTTTATATGTTTGTAAGATAATACCATTATCATAAATAAATAGCTGTAGTCATTATGTTAGCCCTCTGATTAAGTCATTTACCTTCATCGTGGAACGTAATAATAATAATTAGAAAAAAAGTAATATAGTTTTGTTATAGTAGTTTTTCATTTAGAAAAAACAAATTTGCTTATGTAGTGTAGGTTTTCTAAGACACTACATTTTACTACAAGTATTTTATCATAATCCCTTAGAAACCATGTGATTCGACAATATGTTACCATTTGTCATCCAGGTCTTTAAAGATATATCAGTGGTTCTGTATATCGTGTTAAAATTAGTACTTGTTTCCCCCTATGTAAGTTTTTCCAGACTATGCTTTTTTCCCGGAAGACAGTTCCTAAAGAAAACTGTTAAACAGTTTTTCTAATCAGACTTTCGTTTTTATCTCTACAGTTACATTAATTATTGTCGTTATTATTTTGTGTATAATTGATTATATTATCATCATAACCGACTAAGATATGTCTATCATGGCTCCTAATTATTTGGTCAATTACAGCTTAGTTTAAAACTATTTTCATTAAATATATGATGTAGAGCGTTGTTTTCAGAAAAATGCTGACTTAAAAGATAAAGAAACTATTTTAGATTCAACTCACGGATAAAACAAGGGGATTTATATCACATAGTTTTCCGGTTTCTATTATTTCTATATCATGCTTCTGTTATTTTGCCTGTATAGTTAATCTTAGTGTTGATGTAACCACTGTTTCATAGGACGTAGATTTATGTATAAGTATTTTTATTAAAAATGTATTCGTTAGAAGAATTATTGCTAAGCTCATGGCTAATAGATATTGGGATATGAGTCATAATAGAATGAGACTTGTTTGGCTTGGGATTTACAGATATTGGGTATAATTGCCGTTCAGTATATGGTTTATATGTGTTATGCCTAAGGTTACATGTACTGTCTAGGGAGTTAGTAAGCTTAATTCTTGCCATGATCTCAGTTTTCATTACCTAAATCGTTCATAATCTTGTGTATAATTTTTTATTTTGTTCACGCTTTAAAGTTTGTTGCATTTCTAACTATAGATAGACCATCATCCATATATAGTTAGATATCCTTAACAAAGATCACACCCGATTCAGTAAGTTTACTAAATCAGACATCTCAGCAGAACAAGTTCGCTCATCGGCACATCAAATGAATCCGGAGAATTCTCATTCACCCATTGTTTATTACTACAATTTAGTACTGCCTTACGACACTTATACTACATCCAGGATAATTGGTAATATCACGAACATGTGCATGAACTGCATATTTAAGCAAATCCTGTTTTCTGGCTTCGAGACATAAGTGACTAATATCATTTTGTATGCACATATATGATACATCACACCAGCTATATAATTGTTATTAATTCTATTTTTGAACACGTCTTCGGATTACTATAAATAAAGTACCATATTTTAGTATTATAACATTTTTCTTAAATCGACTTGTTCAATATTACGTTAGGTGTTCATTTGTTTGGTGAGTTGACTTTTTAACTCCCTTGTAAAATTGGTGCAATTTAATTTATTTTCAATTTATTTAAAATAATTTCAGTATTAATATGTTGTTTAAAGACTACATTTTCAAGTTATTAAAAATCTGTGAAGACTGTAGGTTTAATTTTTTGATGGGTGTGTAGTTTACTGTGTAAATATAAAGTAATATAAGGAACAAAGTTAACATTCTTCAAAAATGTGTCTTGCTCAAAAATGTTTTTAAGAAACTGAAAATAAAGTAGTTGTACCACTTTACTTTAAATCTAGATAGACATCTGATAGTTTGTGCTTAATCACTAACATTCAAAATAGTCGAACAAAATAAAGCATTTCGGAAACTAGTTTATACCTGCCCCCGGGTGGTGTTGGTTCAGTACCTGCGTATGTCAATTTAAATGTTTACATAGCTTCTACCCCCTTATGGTGAGTACGAAGAAAACTATTTATGGAATTTAGTGGAAAATATATATTACTTAGTATTTGAATGAAATAATAACTAACAATAATGATATTAAGAGGGTCCCCGGGGGCAAAACCCCTTCACTGAAAACTGTTTTCCCTTTGATTCAAATAATATATATATATATATATATAAAGAGGTGTACTAAAAGCGAACTTTTAGGAAAGGTAAAACCCTATTGTGATAAGATTTTGATCTTTGAAAAGCCTGGCTTAAGGAAAATTTAACTTGAATAAATTGCCTTTTTGCGGAATATACCTTGCTTTGAACTTTTGAATTGAATTTTGATTTGGCTTTTGCTTTCTCTAATTCCTTTCCACTCTCCTTCATTTATATATATATATATATATATATATATATATATATATATATATATATATATATATATATATATAATCAAAGAGAACACTTCTCTGCCTGTGCATATCTATCCCTTAAAACGAAGACATACTAGGAAGTCTACTTTCAATATAATTGTATACACATGCACAATTTGCATTTTAATATAACGGACGTATTGAGTCTCTGGTTGCCCTTACAGAAGACAATGACAATGTTAAACAATGACATTAATCTATTTATTAGCGTGTGTTTAAGAATATTAACATATATCTGAATATCTCGGTGAGTAAGATATCTAGCTGACAGCATCAAGGTTGCTATTAAATTAAACTCTCACTACCAGGATGTTGCATCTAATGCTATTCCACACTCTAACCTGGGCAACACCGGGTAGCTCTGCTAGTATAATTATAAATATGTAAATATTTGTATATACATAGTATTATATATTTATATATGTTTCGCGTTTAGTTTTATTTTACGCTCTTCACTATAGAATTACATAACCGCCGGAAGAACGATTCGAACCCGTATCAACGTATTATAAACCCTGATTTTGTAACAATCAGACCACTGATCTTATCACGCTTTTAACACGAATGGTATTACTATAAACACAAGCAGTATGATTATGAATAAGATTCGATATTCCATGGGATAGATTATACAACGTGGCTATTTTTAATGAATAATCATTTTATTTACTCTCGAAAATTCTCAACGTAATCGAAGCTTACTAATTATTATTAATAAATGAATAATATTTTATATTAATATACAGGCATATGCACGCGTTTTTATTTCATGCTCGTCAGTATTTATATATATATATATATATATATATATATATATATATATATATATATATATACGATGTAGTCATCTCAATCTGTTGTGATATTTGAAAAATATGTATTCATCCATCTGTGTCGGTTTGTTAATAATTGATTTTTCTGACTGTGTATTTATCAATCAGTGCATGTCTATTGATTTTTTTGTTCCAATGAATTAAGTAAATGCATTATGTTCGCCTCCTGCCGTTATGTTCTGTCACCTGTCAGACACTCTATCAGAAACTTCCTAACTCTCTTTCTATTTCTGTCTAAACCAGACACTTTATATGTATATATATATATATATATATATATATATTTGATATGTTATGTAAAATAGTTTTGTTTGCTAGGACAAAAAGAAATCACAGATATTCGCTGATATATAAAGATAAATAAAGCGTAAGAAAAGAGTAAATAGATGGTTATGGTTGCTCAATAATATATGAAGATAAAGAAAATGAAAGGGTCAGGTGAATGTTATGGTCATGCATGAATTGTTCCTATGTTCTTACTTAAATATTTATGTAGGTACATTGGCGATATTTTAGATATAGTTAAAATACTTACATTCATATATATATATATATATATATATATATATATATATATATATGTATATATATATATATATATATATATGATAATAATAATAATAATAATAATAATAATAATAATAATAATAATAATAATAATAATAATAATAATAATAATAATAATAATAATGGTAAATTTCCAGGTAAAAACATCCACAGTGTAGTAATCCAAAGAATTTCATCCGTGTTTATAAAAAGTGCTCAATATCAAATAGAGCTTTATATATGATTATTTTTATTTACACAGACATGTACAAAATCTGCGACACTGGCATGTCGATGTTATCGATCAACAGTTATTATAAACTGAGATCCATCAGGCAGAGTTAGAATCCGATCTTAACCTCAGATTATATTTGGAGAGAATGAAGTTGAGAGAAAAGGAAGAAAGAAGAAAAGATTTGTAAAATTTCAAAATTTAGGGAGTCACATGGTTTAGGGCCGTTAAAAATCAAAACAGTTAAAATCTAAAATCTAAAATCTTAAATAAACAAAGCAAATAAAACAAATAAATAAATAAATGAAATAAAATATATGGATTTTTAACAGCCCTAAACCACGTGATTTTGTACATGTCTGTGTAAATAAAAATAATCATATATATATATATATATATATATATATATATATATATATATTAACATATGAAAATATATTTATGGCAATTAAGAAGCACAGAGGTTTACGCGTTTTATCCCCGTAGGTAATCGCAAGGCTGAAATTAATTAATATCTCATACTTATTTTTTTTTAATTTAACAAAAAATCGCATTTTATCCTAACGAATATTCATGGGGATTAAAGGCGGAAACTTCTGTGTAGTATAATTGCCATAAATATATGTCCATAACTTACTACCTAGCTGCACTGACGTATTGAGTACTGTTGAAGAAAATACTGAAAATCGATACATAAAATATTATATCGCCTTATGAAATTATATGTGGATACATGAAATAATTATAATAATCATTTTATGTATGTATATATATATATGCATATATATATATGTGTGTGTGTGTGGGTGTGTAGTGCATTTATTTCACAATTGTATTCACTTACTTAATGTGTGGTGTACTTGTCATGCATATATTTGTGTGCATCTATTAATGATGTATATATAGATCGAAATAATAACCTTTGGAAGAAATGTGAATATGCACAATCGAATTACCTCCTAACAAATTCACGCATACTTACATGTTTCCTCCGCATCGACTTTAAGTGTATACATAGAAATGAAAAGCCCAATTCCAAATAACAACTTTGTTTACAAAAAAAATAGTTAGAAACGACAACTGCATCACCAGAAAGTTAATCCGGATTAAGTCATAAGCGTAGATTATTCTGGAACTTAGGCAAGAATTATTCACTTGAGGCCAAGTAAAAACGACTTTAGATAATTTGAGCAATTCTTTTTTTCTATGTATTTAGCTTTTTAGATGTGTAAAATATAAAATATAAAAGATAGAGTTACACATTCTGACGAATTTTAACATATAGTATTTAAGAAAGTTGTTTTGGAAACGCCGCTAAAGCAATTCGGATTATTGTGATAGACAGACGAATAAATAAATTGTTTTGTGAATGCTTAAAATACGTACAAAGTTATATCAAAACCTATTTTGACATTTATCAGGTATAAAGGTGTTCAGTTTAATAAATGCTGTGTTGCATCAATTACATACAGACAATAATTGCTGACAAAACTCTTTGTTATCGCAAGTTTTGGAAAATAATAAACAGGTTACTGAAGATATATAACACGTCGATTCCAGCCATTATTCATGGTTTTGGAGTAATATTATCATCATCTGATAACGATAAACGTTTTGCAAAAAAATTTTTCCACAAATGTAGCCTTGTTAATACTCGGCCCACCAACTTCCTGGATTGTTCCCTTATAAATGAAAATACTCTTAGAGATAATCATATATCAGTCTGTGACGTGGTCATACTTATCCCGAATCATGATGCTAGGAGGGAAGCTGGTTAAGACTACATTAATGTTATTGTAGTTATGGTTATGCTACCAGTGTAATGCTATCGGCTGGGTTACGTAAGTACTAAGACGGAGAGACGTATAGGATAAATTACAAGGTTTATAGGCGGTCAAAATACATACTACCAAGTAGTCCGCCAATTTTTCACAACACCAAGTGACTGCTAGTGCCTCCTTCTCAACCTGTGCATATCTCTCCTCTGTTTCTGTCAGAGATCGTGAAGCATAAAATACCGGAATTCAGTCATTTTCTTGCTTCTGCAGTAGTACACCGCCTAGGCCATAGCTAGATGAATCTGCTGATACCCTTGTCGGCTTGTTGGAATTGTAATGAGTTAGTACTGGTGCAGAACTCAGTTGCTTCTTCGGGGTCTGGAATGCTACTTTCTGAGGCTCATCCCAGATCCATGCTGACTCTTTCCTAAGAAGCTCTCGGAGTGGTTTGGTGCTTTCGGCTTGATTCCTAGCAAATTTTCCAACCTGGTTTTCCATGCCCAGTAAGCGTCATAATTCGGACACATTCTCAGGTCTGGGCGTGTCCATAATTGCTGCTACTTTTTCGGGATCTATTTGTATTCCCTCTTTTGATATAATGTGACCCAGAAACTTTATGTTTCTGACAGAAAATACACATTTATCTTTGGGTGTAGCTCCTGCAGCCTTCATTTTCTGCAGTACTGCTTTTAGTCGCTGGTCGTGCTCCTGCTGGTATCTTCCACTTATTAGGACGTCATCTATATCACAGATGACTCCTGGTATTCCGGACAAAATGTGTGTAATCTCCCTATGAAAGATTTCTGGCCCAGAACTAATCCCGAATGGAAGTCGTTTGAAACAGTACCTCCCATAAGGTGTTATAAATGTGGTAAGGACCTGCGATTTTTCGTGTAGGACGATTTGGTAGAAACCGTTGTTGCAGTCGAGCTTGCTAAACACTGTGGCTCCATCGAGCTCGGCCAGTAATTGTTCTGTGGTGGGTAAAGGAAATGTTTCCCGTTTCACGCTCTCGTTTAGCTTGGTAAAGTCGACGCATAACCTAACTTTACGGTTAGCTTTTTTGACAGCAACTATTGGGGCACACCAATCAGTTGGTGATTTGACTGGACGGATTATGTCCTCGTTCTCCAGACGTTTCAGTTCTTCCTAAACCTTCTGTTTCATTGGCAACGGCAATCTTCTAGGGGTAGCAATTGAAAAGGGCTGAGCTCCTGCATCCAAACGTATCTGGTACACATGTTCCAGTTTCCCTTGGCCTGTGAACAGTTCTGGGAACTCTTTCTTATACTGGTGCCCTTCGCTTGTCACTCTATTAACTGCTTTCAGCAGGTTGAGGGCTTTGATTGCTGGTCCTCCCAGTAGAGGTTCTTGCTGACTCTCTATAACATAAAGGTCTTGTTGCAAGCTTATTTTTTCTGTGGCCAGTTTGGCCTTCACACATACTATGAGGTTTATCTCATGATGACCCGGTCTGTACAGTCTTTTGTTTGTGGGTTGGATGAGTGGGGAAATTTTCCTGAAGAACCAGTCCTGGATTACGGTCACATCTGCACCTTTATCCAGCCTAAAATGTATCATTTGAGTACAGGTCTTAGTGGTGACCTTAATTTTAGCCTGCCAGTTTGTATTATCCTCAGTGGTAATTGTACCTATATTTTCGACAGTGACAGAACCTAAAAAATGATTTTCTTCTTCCTCTCTTATTTCTCTAACCTTCGCCTTATCGGTTCTGCAAAATTTTGCATAATGCCCTTTTTGCGAACAAATTCTGCAGCGTGAATCTTTTGCTGGGCAGTCATTTCTATTGTGGAATGGAAATTTCTCGCAGCGTGTGTATTTGCTAGGAATTTTCGATTTCGGATGTGGTTGTTTGGTGAAGTTTGTCTTCTAGGTTCGCTTTTAACCCGGTTGATTTGAGGATCCGCTGCATCGGCACCGGGGGAAATGGTCTGCGTCTGTTGTGTCGAAGTTTCGTAGGCTCTACCTATTTGTAGGCACTTGTCTAGAGTAAGCTGTTTATCATACAGTAACTTTTCTCTGACGGTATCGCTTCGAACTCCGACAACGACTTAGTCTCGAATAAGCCTATCCTGTAGCTGTCCGAAATTGCAGTTCTTTGCCAGTTGTCGAAGAGCAGCTATATAGGTCTCGATACCTTCCGATACTTCTTGTTTGCAAAGATGGAATGTATAGGATTCGTAAGTTTCGTGTGTTTCGCCCACGAAAAAATCCTCAAACTTCTTCATCACCTTCTCTAGGTCCGTCTTTTCTTCCTCAGAGTTAAACTTCAACCTTTCATATATATTGTAACTATCATCCCCGATAGTTGCCAAAAATACCGATGTCCGATATGAAGTATCTGCTTCTTTAGACAATCTACTAGCGATCGAATAATTGAGAAAAATTTCGTTTAAATTTTCGCCAGTTATTAGCAACATTTCCAACCAGAGTCATTTGTGCGCGGGGTGTATATTAGCAGAATATTGTTTTATGTCCGTGTGAGGCATTTTTCAAAAGTATACGATATATATGAGAAAAATAAATTTCTGTACTTACTGTTCTCTCTTTTCTTACTTTTTTTTGTGGGACCGTTTTCCGTTAGTCGTTTGTTTATCGATAGTAGAATTTTCTTTCTCTTAGAAATCCTTTGTTTTTCTTACTACGATATCCGATCTTTTACTTGTATCCCACTCCTGACACAATGTAATGTTATCGGCTGGGTTAAATAAGTAGTAAGACGGAGAGACGTATAGGATAAATTACAAGGTTTATTGGCGGTCAAAATACATTCTAACTGAGTCATCGCCAGGGGCCGTAACTCGTCCCTCACCGGGGACTCGTCGGTGCAGTAACACTACAACCAGAACCGACATTGTCTGGAAGCTTAAATGGAGTATTCCACCAGTAAAACAGTCGCGGAAGTATATATATATATATATATATATATATATATATATATATATATATATATATATATATGCACTCCCTAAATGTTCAAACTGAAAAGAAAAAATAAGTGTCCATTAATAATTAACCGATCATTATGAATCTCGGAACACTGCTGCTAGGCGTAAGGCCAAGTAATGTGGGCTCTCTTTGTTTGAATTTGTTTTGTACAAAAGGCACAACGAGGGGTTGAAATCATTTACGAAAATTCAAATACTTATGATATAAGTGAAATTTTAACAATAGGTATTAGACATCATTTCATAAATATTCTCTTAATTTCAGTTTCTGTTGGGTATCTGTAGGGTTTTAAAAGTGAATAATATTGACACAAACTTGAAAATTGGGTATTCTAATAGAAAACACACCGCGTGTTTGTGACTTCGCATCGTCAACAAGATAATCTCTTTCTTCCCAACAAAAATATATAATGTTGGCAGCTCGCTTTATAGCGAGTTTTTGCTACTGTTCCGGTAGCTAGTTTCATTCTATTCTAGCAAAATTGTACTATATTTAGTTAAAAGAGAATTGCTCTCCATCTCTTTGAAAAACTTTACTAGCCTATCGAGTACTAAAATATAATTATGATCAGTCTTCTGCGTGTCAGTACAGACTGACCAATTAACATGCTGAAATCTGTGATAAATCAAGCTATTGTAAACAACCTCAGCAACACAATTTAGTTAGTGAACAGTAATATCAATTTTCCTCTTGCAATATCAACTTCTGCTATCTTAACTTTAAAACGCATAGGATCAACGAGCCTCTTGATGGGGAGTTGTTTCCAGAACAATAGTTCTAAACATATCAAAGGGCTCTGATAGAGGGTGGGTAATCTGGGGAGGCGTCGCTCAAACCCCTCTTCCTTGCATAAGCAGAGTTAAACATTCGTTAAATATTACAAATGAAATGTTTGCACATATTGATGATTATTTTTTAGAATTAGACGCAGCGATTAGTCAAATATATGTCTAATAGCTAATAAAAACGCTTGAAAAATTACTTTACCGCTGACTATCGAAATATTTGCGGCTTTTACATCTGTTCCCAACGTTCATTAGGTGCTGCGATAAAGTATACAAAATCGTCCACTTTTATTTATGATTAATCAAAAATTAATCATCAATTCGGATTAACAATTAGAATTCAATTTTAAAAACACTCTTCATTCAATAAACCCTTTACCGCAGTAATGTTTACTTATAGCCTATAATATGTTCCTTTTCAAGTTTAATGTTTACAAATATATGTCGAGTCGTCCTGTTAATTAGACATATTGTGCAATCTTTTCATAGTACTGTTCCATTATCTAAGTGAGTATCTCACAAAGCTTTGCCTCGAGTGGTTTTTGGCCTTGGTAAGGGTTCACTTATTAGTACAAAAAATATTTTATATAAAAATTTATCGAAAATACAATTTTTATTTATTCTAACTCAAATTGGGTGTGGCTTGAATTTAAAAAGAAACAGGAAAAACTGGCTGGCATTACTTTATATATAAGAAATATACGCTGTGACTAAAACAGTGAGTACACGAGCGATGTCTGATAATAATGGGATAGGTTAAATTCTGGTCGATCTAGCTGTATCCAGATATAAAATACACTGGCATTAGAAGTAGACAAACCGCCGGTCAAAATCAGAGACAGGGCCTAATTATCGGTGTAATGGCGGAAAGACTTGAGACAATGTATATCGGTTATCACATAATAAAATAAGGAACAAATCTGAAATGATTGGATATGTGGAATATATCAGAACCGTCTCAACCCATTATAACAGACCTATTAGAGTTGGCAAAAGAAGGTTACCGACACAGTTTCGAGTGGCGAGTAATACATATATTCGTTGGGGAAGTTGCAAACACTATGACACTGAAACCAACAAGCAACATTCATTGGAGTCTGAGTAACATAAAGTCTCTCCAGATTCCGACGAGTTCCTGTTTCTCGTCCTCGTGCCAGTTTTTTTCATTTAGTTCTGTCGTGACCTTCTCTGAAATTAACTTAAAACAAACCTTAGACTTTCAGTAATCTCCGTACCGCTCTGCTCGAGCTCTGGATGGTGCTATCGCTGTCAATGGTTCCATTCTCTCGTACCATTTAGGGCCACTTTCTGCGTTACCAAACAATATAATGTCACTTCGTTTTATTTATTTATTCATTACGAAATATTTTGTTATTTATACGTACTTACCTTTGGGTACTAATTGTCTGTGTAAGGTAGATGTGCGGGGTGGTTTCTGCACTCTACGACTTTTCATTCATTCCGTGGTTTGTTTCGTGTTAATCATCCTTCCAATCTGAATTTTTTCAGTTATTTCCTCAGTTATTTACGACTTGATCCGAGTACTCGTATAGCTACTGGTATTATAATAGTTTTTTTATCATGCTCCATGTTCACTTGAGATGTAGAAAACTTTTTGATTTAGTTATCTGCTTCCGTCAACTTCATCCTGTGATATTCTGTGACGGTGAAATATATTATTTTGCAGTAATTTATTCTGCTTGCTTATAATTACCATGTCTGGTTTTGTCTGGATGATGACTTCAATTTTTATTTATATCCCCCAGAGAATATAATAACTTATTTTCAGTAATGATTACTATATGCGCATGTACCATTATTATTTACTCACTAGGAGTGTTCATACAAGTATTATCAGTGACTACTCTTGTAATAACAAATGGTTTTCCCTGGTGTTTTAATGACTGCAAGTCTCCTCAGATTTCTAGCAGTTTCTGCCTCTTGCAGTAACCGCTGTTAATCCGTTTTGTAACATTCGTGTTTGAGTTGAAAAGTTTCCGGGTCAGAGTTGACCAAACGGAATGTGGTTGTGTGTTTTTATTGGGGAGAAAGGAGGTTCATGCGATTTGATGCAGTTCTAGTTTACCCTTTATTGACTTATTATTCTTCCTATGTTTTTGGGGTTTATTTCTATTGCAAGTTCAATGTCGCTGGTTAGTGTTCGTAATTTATCTGGGTTGGTTTCCGCATTCGAAGATTTCACCTTAAAATGTAATTTGTTTTCATCATTATACTCTGTTGTATAGTCTCAACATTCCCTTTGATTCCAATTTCTCATAGTTTTTGTTCAAGGTACTTCGGGACTATTCCTAGTTCTCCTACAAATATTGGTATGATATTGACTTACTTAATATTTAATATTTTTCAGTTCTCTGGCAAGTTCCATATATTTGCTTAATTTGTCTGTCCCACTTGTCTTTACTATGTGATTTGCTGGTACAGCAAAGCTATTATTATGATTATGATTATTATTATCATTATTATTACTAGTAGTAGTAGTAGTAGTTGTTGTAGGAGTAGTTGTTGTAGGAGTAGTTGTAGTAGTGGTTGTAGTAGTATAGTGTTGTCATTTTTGCCGTCTATGAGTCGGTGGACAAGGCCGCCATTAAAAATAAGAGTTTCATCGCTCAACACGCATATCAAATGGACGAAGCTGAAGTTAATATTGTATTTTGTTTGTAATGGTTATTTTGTTAATTGCTACATGTATTAGTCTGTGTGCGTCGACATATGCTTTTTTTCAGAGCGTGCAGCCATTAAGTTTATAATGGTTGTCACACACACGAAGCGTGCAAGTATTGTTTCTCCTAAAACACATTTGGGTTTGAATATTCGACAGATTGATGAAAAATGAACGTGAAAAAGTAAAGTGTTAGCGAAATTGTGCAGAGATATGAGAGACACAGTTGAACCAACAGATCTGCACCCAAAAAAATCTCATCTCATGATAAGACCATTAAAATGAGGAAGAGTATTGGGAATTGGCAAAAAGGTATGTATCTTTAGTTGATTATAATGAACTCTTCATGAATGCAAAGAGAGCTTTTATCTCAAACTTACTATATCACATTTTCACTTGATTAAATAGTGTTGTTCTAAATAAAAAGCAAAAGGTATTTTTTCAGATATCATGTCATGATCCAATTATAATTTGATTTATCAGTTTGAATTAGGAAATCGAAGATAACCAAGTGTAGATTACATAAGTAAACACAGCTTTTACGTTTCCTTATGTTTCCGCTTTTGTTAATTACAAAAAGTAAATAAAAATGGTATAGTTAAAAGAGAAAATTTGAAAACAAAAATGTAAGTAACACAATATTTATAGGAACTTCGGTTAAGTATATCTAGTACATATATCTATCTATCTATCTTTCTATTCAATTTCCATGAATCAAATTACCCTTTTCGCACACACACAAACAGCCATAGAGTGTTAATTATCTTCACGACTCCATCCCCAAGTTGTTTGTCAGGATATTCACTATACAAGTAAACCCTGACTAAGTATTTAAAATAACATAGTATTCGAAGCCCAAATAAGATCCCCTCGATATGACTATACACTGACTCATACAATGAATTGCGCAACATCTCTAAGTGATATTAACTAAACTAACCTCATTTAGCCGGATACTCCACCAGACATGATGAATTCTCGTCAGGGAATCCGGTAAGACCAAGAGATCAGAGGAAATATATATATATATATATATATATATATATATATATATATATATATGTATATATATATATATATATATATATATATATATATATATATATGTGTTTCCATAGGCATTACAAATGATTTAGCTTTCGAACACTCATACGTCTAAATCGACGGAAGAGACAACGAAATATATATATATATATATATATATAGAGAGAGAGAGAGAGAGAGAGAGAGACAGAGAGAGAGAGAGAGAAAGAGAGACAGACAGACAGACATACAGACAGACAGAGACAGAGACAGAGACAGGGTAGAGGGTAGTGCATTACCAGTGCAGTTCCAACCAAAGTAAAATGTATATTTAAAAAAGTGAAGTTACCAACACTGTAAAAAACACTTTATTCAACAATTGTTTGTTATTTTATTATTTCATCATTTTATAATTTTGTGATTTTATATCGCATTTCGAGCTTTCGTGCTTGCTCTCTTCTGATATATTCTATACTAAAGCTAGAATAACTTTATAAAATCACAAAAAATTCAAGATGAAAAAAAATTATTTTGAATTTAATAAAAAATATCTGCATTTAACACATGTTTTTGAAGGCATTTGCCTCTCGTTTTAAGTGATATATATATATATATATATATATATATATATATATATATATATATATATATATATATATATATATATATATATATATATATATATATATATATATGTTAAGACCAAAGATACATTTTTCTGGCGATGTTTACTTTGTCTGGATTATATATATATATATATATATATATATACATGTATATATATGTATATATATATATACCTGTTTGTCATTATTCCACTGACGATGGACCCAGACGGGTCAGAAAGTACTCTGGACCAACATTTACACTATGGCAGTTTCATCAGCCAATTTCCTTCCGAGATTAAGATTTTAATCCGGAAAATTGAAGGGATCAACACTAAAATAGCCAGACAAAAATTGTCGGTTATTTTTAATAATACGTGTCTTAAAGAAAAAATGCTGCCTCGATACACACATATATATATATATATATATATATATATATATATATATATATATATATATATATATATATGTGTGTGTGTGTGTGTGAGGGGGTATGCATGTATGTATGTGTTTGTGATTTGCGCGTTGTGTGAGTTCACACACACATACATACATACATACATGCATGCATACCTGCATATATATATATATATATATATATATATATATTCAATTATTAAAGACAATATACGTATTATCATATATCATCAGATTCTTTTAGTCTGTAGTCTCCTTTGAAGATTCAGCTCAATGTTTGTCAATTATTGGTAACAGAGCAAAATATAGAACAGTTTTGTATTATATTCCAATAACCATGGTTTGTTTTATTACTTTTGTTTTTGTTTTTATTTTTTCGCATTTCCAAAAATTCCAAATTTCTGTGAGATATATTTAACGGTCCGTTTCATTTGTTTTGTGCCAAACACAATTTGTATATCAATATCGTCTCTGCAACACTACAAAATCATCAGAAAAAGTTCACAAATAATAAGAGTTCTTAGATTAGAGTGTCTTGAAAAACAACCACATCATACATCAGTTTCATTTTTAGGTGAAAATAAACAAAAGAACAAACAAAAATTTTAGAGCAAACACTCACATGTGTACGATCAAACTAATCAGCCATTTTGATTTTTTTTTTTTTTCGTTCAAAGCTAGTATCTCCCAAAAAGAATTAGTGCGATCAGTTTAAAAACTTTAATTCGGTAATATTTGCTAAAATATTTAATATGTACCATAATTTATTTATAAAGTTCCAGTTTATTTGAAGATAATTTTTTTTTTATTAAAGTTAGGTTAATCTTTATGGTGCGAAACTCATTTAAGCAGATCATTATAGAGCTAGTCTCAATGTGTCAAACCGTCCATTCAATCAACTATTAAAAAAGTTTCTTCTACATAAGTGTTTATATGGAATTTATATAGTATTTATTTAGAATGGGCATTATATATTTATTTATTTATTGAATTTCTTAAAGTGTTCTAAGGATTCAAAAGTAGTGTAACGAGGATCTGTACCGTAAACATTAATTTTTACTATGTTTTATTTCTAAATCGTACTATCAAGTGAATTGCTAAGACAAATATACGAATGTAAACAATTAGAGTCTTACATTAATATTTCCATTTATTATTTAGTCGTTTTTCTCCCTTCTTTTAAGTATCATTATGCTTATTTATATACATTCACAAATATGCTTAGTATCCATCAATAAATTCATACCAACCACACATATATACACACACATAACATAAGTATACATATACATACATATATACACACACATACACATATATATATATATATAAATATATATATATATATAGATATATACATATATATATATATATACATATACATACAGACACATACATGCATCTATACACCTACACATACGCTCACACACATATCGAAATATTTCTTCAGTATATGTACGATAAAAAACAAGTATTTCTTTTACTTCTAAAACTAAAAAATTAAGTGCAAATAGGCTAAAAATAATGTCAAAAACCCAATTGTTAACTTTTTCTGTAGTGTTACAGAGACGATATTGACATACAAATGTTGTTTGGCACAAAACAAATGAAACGGACTGTTAAATATATATCACAGACATTTTTGGAAATGTGAAAAAAATAAAAACAAAAATAAAAGTAATAAAACAAACCATGGTTATTGGAATATAATAAAAAAACTGTTCTATATATATATATATATATATATATATATATATATATAATGCAGACGAGGTAACCATCCATAGAATAAGAACTAAATATTGTCAACCGGACTTATAAGAACTAGTTCTTCTCAAATATGATGGTAGGTTATGATCGGATTGTAACTCTACCTAATGAGATCTCAGTTACTAAAAACTGTTAATCGATAACATCAACATGTCAGTGTTGTAGATTTTGTGCATGTTCTTATATAAAAAATAAAAACAATTATAAATATATATATACATATATATATGTATATATATATGTATATTTTGTATGTAGATTGATATATATATATATATATATATATATACACATATATATATATATACATATATATATATATATATATAAATTATATAAGTAAATAAGTTATGAGTATAAAAACTAAAAGGCAATATTTGTTAAATAATCAATTGTTCGAAACAGGGGTTATATATAAGAAAATTATTTTACATTCGTTAAACCCGCAATTTGGCCCATACATGAATCTTCGGATGTGTTTATACGCATTTTCTAAGGTGGTTTTCTTTGCTTTTACAATCATTTATATTTTAATACTTATTCAAATGTAAGCATCATAGTAAATGGGAGTTTACTTACGTATTTTTCGAACTTCCTCCGATTATTACGCTACATGTTTGAATAACCATGGTTAAACGTATTAAAATTGTTTTTCTTATGTATCACCCTTGTTTTGAACAATTGATGATTTAATAAATACTGTATTTTACCAAATTGTTATTCTCATCAGAATCGCCATATACACTTTCAGTAATTGTTTAATGACTAGTGCTTTTGTGACAATACGAGCTAGCTTTTGCTTAACCTAGACTAACGTCTCTATACACTATGCACCCTAAAAACTAATTAGATTGAAAAACAGTATGTGTCCCTTGGAAATGTATAGAAAATCTTGTATTTACTTTGCTATTGAAGATAAATTGCGAGTAGAAATATAATCAAAGAAAGATAAAGAAACGAAGTGTTAGGGAGATAAACGAATTCTGTCTTCTGAAGGATCGCAGGTTTCGGCGCACGATGGAACAGCTTCTAGCCCTCAGTTTGTTGGCGAACACAATTAGCTCACCCGTCGATTCTTGAGGCCCCATGCAGAGTACGGGAATTGATGTCGAGACAGCGTTCAAAATGATGTGGCAGAAAGAAAAGTGTATAACTTCTCAACAGATAGAGAAAACCAGGAAAGTAAACAAATTGAAACGATGAAGCGCGTTTACTTTTGTAAAAAATGTTCCATTAATGAAAAAAAAAGATAACTAGCAGACAGACGACGTGAACACGTACACAGATATGCACGAAAAAGGAAACATCGATGCAAATGTTTGGATACTGTCGGACATTGATTGAAACAACTAACAATACGGATTATGAAATCGGAAAACCAAGTTCAATACCCATCAGAATTAGTCTGTTTTCTAAATACTATTGCTTATATATATACATATATCTATTTTTATATCTAATCATTTTGTTATATAAGGCCACACTGTTGAGTAGTAGAGACGATAAAACACATGTTTTAGATAGCTTGTCACATGAAAATCATTGTATATATATATATATATATGTATATATATATATATATATATATATATATATATATAAATATGTATATAAATATATATTTATATATTGCATATATATATATATATAGTTTATATCGTAAATATATATATATATATATATATATATTTATATATGTATATATATAGTTATATATGCGTATTTTGTGACATCTCGCCACACTGATGAGGTGTAGACACGACAAATAACATATTGCATATATATATATATATATATATATATATATATATATATGTATATATATATATAGTGATTGTTTATATTCCAATGACTAAAACATTTATTTTTATTTTCATTTTAATTTTTGCATGGCAGAATTACTTGTAGTCTTACAATTGTTACTCAACGCGTAAAATGCTGTTATGTGTAGGTTTGTATATGAACTCTTCAATGGATAGAACACTCTTGTTGAGAAAATTATGGTTTTCACTAAGCGTTACATCAATACTGGTCTGTGATATGTACTGAGCACTTTAAGTTTCCATATCTTGTCACATACAACGTATTATTACTTATCACTTTCACATCATCAGCTCTTAGTGATAACCCTCTGATGGCTGAAGGTGTAATCCTCAGTAAATATGATACTAAGTATTAAATTCGAATTTAAGCCCTTACACGGTCATGACCTCTTTGTCTATTAGCCAGGCGCAGAAGTATCAGCGCTGGGATGCCTCAAAACACCTAGTGCATGGCCTTGTTTTCTTACTAGGACAATGAACGCCGTTTATCTTTCTTTCTATTTCGAAAACTTAGGGAAAGTTTTTCGACACTAAGTCTTACATGACCGCTCTTATTCCGACAAGATAACTTGTCTAGCTGCTCTTTCTACTAACAGGGCAGGAGGCGAAACTCTTGGGTAGCGCTAAGAACGGCTGCCACATTATAAGTTGCATAATACCGTGGGTAACTGTACGTGCCATGTCGCGCATGGAAAAGAACCCTAATGTTATTTTCGGTTGGCTTCCCCGAGTACGCAACCACCCATGGACCAAGTCGCGACTAATGGACTGGTTATGTCAGGTATTGCCACCTAACAGGGGTCCACATTGCCCACTCCACTTTATATCAAAACAAACATGTCATTGCAAAAAAAATCAAACCTAAACCAGATATCCAACAAAAAACACTTTCGCCTACGCCCTTGAGGCTCGCATTTACAAATATCCAAGGTCTTAGAACTAACATCAACGACGTATGAAACCTTTCTTTGACAAACTCCCCGGATATCCAAGCACTAAGTGGAACAAACATGCAATCCTTAATATCCTCTCACAAATTTGACATGACTGACTACCTCCCACTCTACTGTAATGACTCTGACCAATATATGGACGGGCTAGGAATTTATGTTCAGAACACCCACCCCCGTACTAGAGAACATAGGTTAGAATCAGATGACGAACACTACATGTGTTTTAGATTGACTTTAGATCACAGCGTTAGTTTCTTATATTACTTATACCGTTCTTCATTTACCCAGGACTGTACCCTGCTAAACTCCGTCTTTGAAGGCTGGATAAGGCGTTCTCACTTGACTCGAATGCCTAGATACATGTATTTGGGGATGTTAATGCACACCACCGTGACTGGTAGGGATTCTCCAGCCTTACAGCCGGCAACTTTACGTATAATTTCTCCTTAGCTCACTCCCTCTCACAGACTGTCAATTTCCCGACCCGCATCCCCGATCGAGTAGACCAGCAATCCTCATTCCTACACCTGTTCTTGACCTCACTTCCCTAGGTGGCAAAAGCTCATAGCCCACTCGGAAATGCTGATCACATTGTGCTAATGATTTATATCACCTTAAAAAGTCGTCCACAAGCTGATGAGCCGTTACTCAAAACAACGAGATACTACCAGCAGGCTAATTTTGAGCCCATCCGACATCACATCAGCGACGGACCATTGAGAGAAACCTTCTCACTCCCTGCTGATTAGTGTGCAAATGAGTTAACTGAAGTGATCAAAGCAGACATTGAAGCTCTGAACCCATATATCATACAATTGACAAGGCAGGCGAAGCTAGGGCAGTAGCGCTTGATAAATCCATGGCCTTTGTCAAGGTATGGCATGAAAGGCTTTTCCTGTAAATACGTTCATATGGTATTACTGAGCAAATATTTAATAGAATCAGATCCTTCATAACCAAAAGAAAGATCCAGGTTGTCTTCGATGGCCGTTCATATATGCAACGTAGCATAAATGCTGGTGTACCCCAGGGATCTATCATTGGATCTTTATTGTTCCTGATCTTCATAAACGATCTTCCTGATGACATTGTGTCTGAGATTGGTATATTTGCTGACAACACCACACTTTACTCTCGTCATGTAGGAAAAACGGACGCGATCATATCCGAGGTAATGGCTGAATCCTTAGAAAATGACCTCCAGGCTGTAGTGGATTGGGATCATAAATGGTTGGTAACTTTTTATGCAGCAAAGACAAAACTCCTTTCCTTGAATAACTACAAGACAACTCTCCAACCACCGATTGTCATGGCAAATAACACCCTACCTAAGAGTTCAACATTCAAACTCCTCGGCCTAACCTTCAAAGATAACATAAATTGGAACAAATACATTAATGACATTACCAAGGCTGCGGCAAAGAAGGTTGGCTCCCTCTACCGTGCTAGTAAACTTTACACACCTGATATTACCTATATCTCTACAAAGCCACCATCCGCCCATGCATCAGTACTGTTGGGCTGGTGCATCATCTAGTAGTCTCTCCCTCCTTGACAATGTCAAAAAAAGAGTCGCCAACTTAGTTAGGTCCCTCACTAATAACCAAGTACCATCCCCTGTCTCATCGCCGCAATGTTGCCTGCTTGTGTTTGTTTTACAAATACATCAATGGATTGTACTCCGATGAACTGGCAACTCTGATGCCCCCTCGACGTAAATACACTAGACCAACTCGACAATCAGCTAAATCCTATCCATTCACTGTGGAGCTCCCCTGATGCCGAAGTGCCTTTTTCTCCCATAGCTTCTTTCCTCGTGTTGCCGGCCCCTGGAACTCCCCCTGTTTCCGTTTTTCCCGACAGTAGCGACATACAGACGTTTAAAACTAATGTAAACAGACATCATGCTACACTGCTCCCAACTTAGGATGACACCCAAAACGTACACTCTAATTCTCAGTAACCCTTTACTTTTTAGAGTGGCGGCGTGCCTTGTGGGGGGGGGCAAATATGTTTTAAAATAGGACTAACGGAACAAGAGCAAAAAACTACCGTGGATTAAATTAAGTGTTCTATTCAAAATTGCTTTTAAATTCCTGAGTCCAGTATGAAGATGTCGAGTCCGATGAGACACACCTGGACATTGTTTGATGGTCACATCAACCAGAAACTTGTGAAAATATTGTCTAAGACAAGAATGGTACAAATGATACAAATTATCAACCCTCATCTTAAAAATTCCAAAACATATCGTAGTTTTTTTAGACATCTGAATTCAAATATCAGAAGATATGTGATTTGTTGCGTCATTTTTGTAAGAATGTATCTAATTTGAGATTCAATATTCATTCACACACACACACACACACATATATATATATATATATATATATATATATATATATATATATATCGTAAGCAATGTAAATATATATGGCAATCAAGCATATATATTTTCATTACTTACTACCTAGCTCTACTTACGTATCGAGCACTGTTGAAGTAAATACTGAAAACTGACACATAAAAAATTATATCTCCTTATAATATTTGATGTGGATACATGAAGTACTAATAAATATATATAACAATGTATATAGTTTGCTTTTATAATAAAACTCAAGTGTTAAGTTGAATAGATATTAGACGATCGTACGGTCGTTATATGTAATTAGAGCAATCACGAATAAAAATATTTTTTGACAAAACATAATCATGTAGCAAGAACATTAGTTTTAATTTTTGAATATCAGAGGTTTCTTCATCGCTTTATAATCAGAGCATTAGTTATTACAAATTCTGAATCTAATAAGCATGATGCATGATTAGAAAAACTACTTACTATAGTATATTGTACCCAAAAATATGTATCCCTCGATACACGTGCTAATGAAACCATTATATTCCGCCACATTTAATTCAAAAACACACGTTATCTTATATGGTGTCATCCATTTTAACGTAATTATATATATATATATATATATATATATATATATATATATATATATATATATATATGTTTTAATAATAATTATTCGTATTTTATTGGCTCTCATCACTCTCATAACTTTTCTCTTTCCCTTTTTATTGCTACTTTGTTACGCAAATTCCTATCCATGTTTTGAAAATAATTATTTAGTCTTTAGATAAGGGGAGCGGAAATAAAAAAGGTGGCCTTCACTTGTTCATTTTTAAATCAATTCAGATTTAATAGTCATTTTGGTTCGTTTTACGTTTACCGTATCTAAATGAGGGTAACCTCTCCTGCTACAGATCATGGAATCAGTAATTTACACTTCAGCATTCAGTCGCCAGATTCTGTAAATATATATATATATATGTATATATATATATATATGAACTATTTCATCTTCGAGCGTATTTTATGAACTTTCTACCAACATTAAAAAAATGAGATGGTCGTATTAGTAAAGATTGTGTTTAGTGATTAATCTGATATCACTAAGTAAAACATTCCAACTTTACCCTTTTATGATTTATTATTCCAAAATCAAATTTAAATTAAACAAATTTGAAAAGTGTTTATTGATTTGAAGAGTATTTAACTGACAATTATTTCTGCAGGGAATATTTATAGATTTAGAAATAATAATATTACAATAATAAAAGAAATAAGAAAAATATTTGTTTTATTTATTTAAAGAATATTTAGCTCACAATGAACATCATTTTAACGGAAGAAATGGTTATGTTCTTAATAGTACTGCCCCTGCCATTTATTCTTTCAAAATATATATTATTAACAGTAAATCATGAAGATTGATACACAAAGCATCGTGGAATATTCGCGTGGTTCCGCTAGTATATATATATATATATATATATATATATATATATATATATATATATATATATATATATATATATATATATATATATACATATATATATATATATATATATATATATATATATATATATATATAATAACAGCAGAACTTTACTATGAAAAATGAGTAAACCAAGAAACTCCTCCTCCAACCCATGAATTACGGTTTAATGAGCTTATTATATTAATTTGTTGATCGACATGTATATACTTAATGTTTATGTAATACCGGCTTTGGTTTTATGAATAATATAAAAATGCCTAAGAGAGTGTTTGTTTTGTTAGTGGGATCATAATATTAGCTTAAATCACTCCGACGAAAATGCATTATTTGATACAATTAACTGTATAAGAAAATGCACTATTTTATACAAAAAATTTATCAGAAAATGCATCATTTGATACATGAAAAATGTATAATATAAATCTTTATCACTTGAAAAACATTATGTGAAACAATAAATATGTAGTTCTATATTAAAAGATCCCCTATCGACAGAAGATGCGTAATCGTTGAATAATATCTTAGTGTGAAGATGTGTAATGAGTTTATTTTAACAAATGTGTTTGTTTTCTAACATGATTCTAGATTAAAATCTTGCGAAACATTAAATCGAGATTGTTTGAGATATGTTAAACTAAAGTGTGTAGAGTGATCCATGTAAATTTAGCGTAGCGGTGCAAACGAAAATATACCGCATTTAACTGACATT